>NKZC01000164.1:0-10774 GCA_002374385.1 Metschnikowia borealis
TTTTACTGTACTACTGTACACTGTAGTATTGTACACTGTATTATTGTACACTGTACTACTGTACTACTGTACATTTTTTTACTGTACCACTGTACACTGTACTACTGCACCATTGTACTACTGTACTATTGTACACTGTACTACTGTACTATTGTACACTGTACTACTGTACTATTGTACTACTGTACTATTGTACACTGTACCTCACTGGACGACTACATTACCATACTCTACTATCTCTCAGTGCACGCTTTCTATCTCTCAATACAGTCTCTATATCAATACAGTTTTCTATCCCTTCTATTCTTCTATCCCATACTATACTATCCAAAATACTCTTCATCATAATCTACCAGTCGTAGTCATTTACCCTACTAACTCATCATTCCACCAACTATTCTCACACTCTTGGTCTCCTACTATCCAACACAACTGTCCCTGCTACTAGGAGGTAGTACAAGGAGAAATCCCTTTGGGGTAATTGATTAATGTTTTACTGGTAATGAATAATTACTTAATTCCATATCTCCGTACTTCTTGCTTCTTGCTTCCGGTCTTTATTTCTTGCTTCTTGCTTCCGGTCTTTATTTCTTGCTTCTTGCTTCCGGTTGGTCTATACTTCTTGCTTCTTGCTTCCGGTCTTTATTTCTTGCTTCTTGCTTCCGGATGATCTTTACTTCTTGCTTCTTGCTTCCGGATGGTCTATACTGATGCTCTATATACTCCTTTTAGTCGTCAGACTGCTATGTACATCATGCGCGGATGGCGTGGTACCGCTTGCCCCTAAAAGCAAACATGTCGTGGTTGGCCTGGAAGGTCTCGGTGGGGTTGGAGTCGACCAAGTCCAATTTGGTGGACCCAAAGATGTTCTTCGTGGGCCTCATCAAGATGTCTGTCTCCTCATACAACGGGTGGCTCTCGAGCCAGCTCAACTCCCGCTGCAAGTCCTTGCCATGATAGCCCGTCACGTACACAGGACACTTGGACTCTAGCAAGCCTTTCAACGACTTATCCCAGTGGAGTTCGTCGGCCGTGCGGAAGCCGGGGTGAAAGAGGAAGAAGCAGTCCAAGTAGGGGTCGAACGGGAACAAGTCGCCTGTCTCGTAGACCTCATGGAAGTACTTTGTGTGGTGGTGCAAGACGATTTGCTCATCGTACCCCGTGATTATGGGTCTGCCGTGCGGCCTGTCAGAAGGAGTGAAATTCTTAGACTCCACGTCGAAGTGGGAATGAGGCCCAATCAAGTGGATCTCGAACTTGGTGTCGGGGAAAAGGTACCCGAATTGCTTCCACACGTAGCCAGGGAGCATGGCCTCCATTTTGGCGCCCACGATGAAGATCCGCATGGGCCGGTCCTTGAACGTCACCTCTGACTCCTTGCTTTTGGAAGGAGAATAGAGCGAATACTTCAATGCGGCCGTGGACCGGATTCCCTCCAACGTTACCGGTCCTTTGGGCTCCATCTCGTATGGGGAGTACTTATGGAGAAGCGAGGCGACGGTAATGGGGTATGTCAACACTTTGGTGGCCGCAGCTAAGTTGAACTCGGTGTTCATGGGGTTGAAGTCCCGAGTGTAGAAGAACGAGTCCCACGACCCCACGGATGTGGCATAGTCATGCTCCACGGCTCCAGGGAAAACGAACTCGTTGAACTTCCGACCCGACCGCAAGTCGTGCTCGTATAAATTGACCTTTTTGAGCAACTCGTACTTCTTCTTGGCGTGGTACTCGGTATCCTGCTCGTATGCGGCCTGGTCATGATGCGTAGGAATGCCTGAATGAGGACAAACGTAGTTCACGGGTTTCTGGGTCACGGGACACTTGGCCTTGGCCCGGATGAATGCTGCTCGTGTTCGGATATCCTGATATGGCGACTCGTCCCAGTAGTACACGGGCCGTTCCGAGTCTTCGGGGTCGGACGACTCCAACGAAAGAAGCTTTTTGAGGAACGAGATGTTACGGGAGGCGTTGAGCTGGGCGGGACGCATGCTAGACGCCGATCCGGCGGCGCTAAGAATTCGGGGCAAGATCATGTGGTGGACAACTGATGTTCAGATGTGGTTGAGGTGTTTGAGATGAGTTTCAGAGTTGTTTCAGTTGTGTTTCGAGCGTTTCAGACTTGTTTCACTTCTGTTTCAGAGTTGTTTCTGACTGTTTTTACTTCTGCTCACTTGTTTTTTGGGTCGTAGATGGATCGCTTGTTGATGGTCTGCTTGAGCCGATGCCGCGGAGTAGACTAAGATTTTTCGCTGCGCGTGCGTGCTGAAATGTACGGTGAAACTGGTGTTATAAGCGTATATCTCAGTATGAAGAACGGTATAGCTAGAGTTCATCCATAACGTGATCCCCTTTTTTCCCCGGAATTTCAGGCAATTCCTTCTTCTTCTCCTCCTCCTTATCAACCCTCTCATCTTTTTTCTCCCCCTTCTTTTCCTCCTTCTCCACGTTCTGCATTTCCTCTACTATTCTGCGTACGACCTCTTCGAGTTGGTCCAGGACACCATCTACCAAATTCTCCGGGTTCACCAAATCCACCAAGTCAACTAAATCAATTGTAATATCTTCGGAATCCTCTGAATCGTTTAAAACGTCTGACTCTCTTGTAGCTTCGAAGTTGGTTGATTCCTTTGAAGCATCGGAACCTGATTTCTTCAGATCCAAAGAATTCACTGGAACATCCACTTTGAACCCGTAGAACTCCTGGTACGCTTGTACAGGCTTGATCTTGAACTCAATGGCTTGGCCAGGCACAGACTCAAGTATGAACGAGTACTCATCGTCTGCAGTATAAGCACCGGGCAAAACAGCACCCAGGCTTTCATCCACCACTTCCATCTTGACCTTATTCTTCTCCCAGCCTCGGTTATAGGCCACCAAGAGTCTGGACTCCTTTGGTTCCTTCGAGCCGGCTAAGTCGCTGCTCGTCAACGGCCTTCCATTTTCGTCAAACACCTGGAAGTTCCACATATTCACAGGAGCATCGAAATCAGGCCGTTCAAACGGCACGATGTCTGCTAAATCTCCCTCATTATCGAAAAGAGTCGTGGGGTCAAACACTGAAGCAATAATGGATTTTTTGCCCCGTGAGGCATCGTGGCTGATCTTGGCAAGCCCCAAAAACTCGCCCTTATAGTCGTAGATCTCAAAAAAAAGCACAAATGTGTGTCGCCAGTCGAGAATAGCACTAAGCATGGGTTCTCCTGCTTCGTTCTGCTGCATAATGGGAGCTAGAAGCTTGGTCCCTATGGAGTTGATCATGGCTTGGGCAAACTGCATATTGAGGTCCAGGAGCGACTCATGGAAACCATTGAAGAGGATCACATTCCGGTGGTTGAAGTACTCGCTTTCCGACCGAGGATTAACTTTGCTCCGGGCAATATAGAAACCCCTGTTCAACGGGGCAAGGTGGTGGTCGGCGATGTTGATATGGTTGTCTTCACGAACAGGAAAATAAGCATGGTCCCGGAAAACCGTATGGTCAAAGAACCTCTCAAAAAGGACAGTTTTCTCTTTTTCCAGATCTTCAATTTTCTGTTCTCCCTCTTTCTGTTCTCCATCTTTCTCCTTAGCACCCTCAACTTTCTCTTCAAAAACACTCTTAATTTTCTCCTTTTCAATCCGTTTTTTTGCAGCCTTTTCCTTTCCAAATACCTGATCTTCCACGAAATCAGACGGAGCCACGCGCTGGCAGTTGATATCGACTAAGTGACTGGGCAAATTAGTGTTCAGTAAAAACGCCTCGTTGGAGCATAAGTTGGGCACGTGCATGGTCATTTTATAGTGACACACCCGAATTTCCAGTACTTCAAGAATCTGCGGTTGCAGCAGCTTCAAAGACCCGTCACATTTATACACCACCTCGATAGTACGAGGCTGGCCCGTCATATCACACTCTGAACCATCCGTAAGAATCTGCAGCACCACTTTTGGAGCCGGCGAATGAGTGAATGGTGAAACCTCGTCATCCTTAAGTACGGCAGTACGTCTGGCTTCACCATTGACGTAGTTTTCATATAGAGAAGCCGGCGCCTGGTTGGAAAAAAGCACCTTGTTGGAAGTCGGTTTCTGAAACCGCCCTAGAACAAAAACGTGGTCGGGGTCCTGGGCCAAATGCTTCTTTCCTCTTTCGGCAATGGGTGCAGCTTCGTGGTACTGGATGATTTTGTCTCCATTGCAAAAGGCATACGTCCAGTATGAGCGCCGGAGGTCGTATGCCCAAACACAAGAGTCTCTGGAGAAGGAGGCCTGGATCAGATCAACTGCAGAGGCCAAAACTGCGGCATCCGGTTCGGGTTGGGCTTCTGGAACAACCTGTTGATGTTCGCGGAGTGCACACAAGTACAGAGCGTTCCCAATGTAGTAATATTCATATGACGTCAGCACCAGCGACTCCGCTAGTGACTGGGCAACGCTTTGGGGGAGAAACGACTCGTGAAGCCGGAAATTGTATGGCGTCTGGCTCATAGCTAAAGCCAGAACTGCATACAAGAAAATTCCTAGCATTTTCTGTATCGATATCAATTCAGTCAATAACCGGGAAAGGTATTGATGAGGGTGTCAAAATAAAATCCGGGAATAGATATCTGGGGACAGAAATCCAGAAGTTGTTAATCCAGGAGCAGTATAAGTCCTAGTGTCAAATAAGCGCCAGTAGTCTTAATAAGTTCTGGTAGTCCAGTAAAGCACTATAAGTCAAGCGGAGTACTCAGTAGAAGCACTGGTAGAAGTCAGATATGGTTCTTGTAGGTCCTAGGAAAGCACCAGTGTAAGTCAAGCAGACTTGATGTAGCCTTATAGTTTCAGTATCAGTATCTAGGTAGTCGTAATATGTAGTACTCCTAGTATGATACCTGGGATATCTGGTGGTCCTGGTGGTCCTCTATTTCTGGTATTCGCAATATTCCTAGTAGTCCTAGTGAGTTCAGTAGTCCTAGTATTTTAGTGAGTCCCAGTAGAATAGTATCCACTATAGTACCTAGTAGTTCCAGTCCTGGTACAGTATAACACCTAGTAGTCCTAGTCAGTAAGCCAGTATAGCACCAGTAAGCTAGTATAGAATAATACCTAGTAGTTCCAGTCTGTTGGCTCCAGTAGCTTCACAAACCAGTAGCTTCACAAACCAGTAGCACCACAAACCACTAGCACCAGAAAGTCAATTATAAAGTCTCAGTTTCAAAGGCAATGTTTCCGGCTAATCTAAATCCAGTAAAGCCAGGTGTGCCAGTAGAGTAGCGATGCAGCACCAGGCAATTGTAACAGATTCAGGTTTAGTGCACTTATCAATTGAGTAGTATTTATGATCAATCAATAGCCTTTTATCAATTAGTTAGGGATAAGATATAGGATCAAATATAGGGTGAAATATAGGATTAGGGCTTGGAAGTAGCCTTATGTGGAGGTGCTTGTGGGGAGCGTATTTCGTGAGTATTTCGTGGCTATTTAAGAGTGATAGTGATAGCTGTTCATGCGCGCACGCATTACCTACACCCGCCAAAACCAACTCCAAGTAAAATCACTAGCACCAAGCACCACCAAAAGCACCACCACAAAAGTACGGAAACACCATAAACAAAACAACCAAAAACCAAACAACCAATTGCAAGGAGTGTCCGGACCAACCCACCCACTGCCCAAATAATATACAGGCCGCAAGCGATTCAACTATCAGTGTTTACTGTATTCAGTGATTTTGAGTGCTGTAAATCCCAAATCTTAGATTTACTTAGCACCAAGTCAAGCAAGTGCACTTGAAAAAACAGTGGGTAAAAGTGTTCAGGGTCACAGTGCGATGTCGGAAAACGTCAACGGCTTGACCACGGCCGCGCTCACAGACGGCGAGTTTCTGGGCAAAGAGGCCAAGACCACGGATAAAAAGGATGAGTCGGGGTCCATCCAGCTCACGCAGGATCTCGAGGCAAGGGCTCAGGCGCTCTTGAAGACCTTGGACGCAGACGACCAAGAGTTGGACAAGAAGTGGGCGCAGGTGGCGGAGAAGTTGGATGCGTTGGAGAAGAAGTATTCCAGCTAGGCCCACTGGATCATTGGATCATACTGACTAGGCCAGGATCATACTGACTAAGCCAGGATGAGCCAGGATGAGCCAGGATAAGCCAGGATAAGCCAAGATAAGCCAGGATAAGCCAGGATAAGAAGAATTAACTCAGTTAGATGAGAATGACTTAGTTAGATGAGAATGACTTAATTAGATGAGAATGACTTAGTTAGATGAGAAGTGTTCATGTGGGCCAGGATGAGAAGTGTTGGTGGGCAGGATGAGCCAGGATGAAGGACCAAGATGAGAAAGTGAGGGTGAAACTAGATGTTTTGAGTGAATATATAGCTCATGCGAAGGCGCAAGAGCGTTTGGTGTGTGCTACAATGAAGACGTGGGACTTGGCTTACTCATCCATTGCAAATGGTACATGTGGGAGTTATGCCGATATAACTGAGGACTGAAAGGTGACGCAGGTTTTTGGATAACGGAAGTTGCTCTTTGAAAGTCAAATGAAGTTTCAGAAATGCTACTACACAACATATCGAGATCGGAGAATGGGAGTGTATTCAGAAGTGAGCAACTTGAGCAGCCTTGTGATGAAAAGGAATCGAGAAATTATTTCCTATCGCCATGCTTCGCATCAAAATGGTTCACCGGAAAGAATACAATGGAATCGTTATGGCAAGGTCATGAACAGACAGCTCCATCAGTGGGGAGATACAAGTTTGGGTCGTTGGTGTCACGTCACCAATTCCTAGATGGATGAGCATGGATGAGCAGTAATTGAGTTACATGAAGGGGAGTATGAGAAGTGTTCAGTTGGGACAGCATCTGAAGTATTCCTGCTGGAGTCAGGGGGGATAACCTTTAGAGTCAGATTATGAGAAGGATAATACAAAGTATTCCTGAGTGAGAAGAAGGAAGAGAAGCCTGTGAAGTTAAAGAGGTCATTTATCAGGTTTATCAAGAAGATGTCCACTTGATTCTACGCTATTGTCTGAGAAACATACCAAAATGTCCCCTGGCAAGACCCACCAGAAACACGCCCGTGTTACTCCCAAACGTCACTCATCAGACTGTAAACTTTATGAGACACTTTGAAACTTGGAGGTTGGTATGAAGGACAGAATTAGAGAAGGCCATGAAGTCAAAGGTATCGAGAATACCAGAATTATTTCTTTGAGTCAGTGGTATGAAAACAGACTAAGAAGAAGATGTCCTGTTAGACCGAGAAGAAGCTTTTCTGTTAGACTGAGAAGAAGTAACAGAGTGATCGAGACGGAGCATCCAGATAGAGTGGTATGGGGAGGACGGTGTCCACTTAGACTGAGAAGAAGTATTCCAGTTAAGTTGACGAAGAAGGCGATGTCCAGTCGAAATCGGTACAGAAATGAAACTACTTCATTTAGAAGTACACTCATGAGAGGGAAGATAAACGCAGAATTCCGTTGAGTTGGTGTTGGAATAGAAGATCAGGTATCAGTGAAGAAGTCTGTTGAGATATCAGTGATGGGAAAGAAGTCTTCTGTTACGTCATCAGTGAATCTGTTAAGTTATCAGTGATGTGATAGAATCTTCCGTGAGTCGATTGGACCAGAGATTATACCTTGTCCATCTTTATTGCTTCTTCATTTATCCCATTTGCTGTTCAAGAATTGAGAGAGGTGTCTGGAAAGCCATACAGAGATTCTGCAGATACGTCATTTGTCTTTCTTGAGGTGTTGTTATGAAGAATACGCTAAGCTGGTGAAGAAGTATTTTGGCTGACTTGGTGGGAGGGAGCTGAAGAGAGAAGCAGGATGTCCAGTGGTGTCAACTTTTCAAGAGGAATACTCCCGACCTCAAGACTTCTTGCTGCCAATCTAGTGAAAGTTTCAAGGGACTAACGGGTTTGACCTCATCCGAAACTAAACATGGACAATGTTAGCTCCCATATGGCTAGTGATCTAACCATCCAGAGATTGTGATTACTGTGACTACTGTGACTACTGTGACTACTGTGACTACTGTGACTACTGTGACTACTGTGAATACAGTAAAAGGTAGCCGCAGAATAACTTGATGCGCTAAGAGAGGTATCAGATTACAATCCTACATCAGATTGTGGACGCAGAGAGGACGTACTCAAGCTAGAAGTCCATAGGTGGATGGGTACGTTTTATGGGTACGCTTGGGTCAGCGTGGCTCATAACCTATGAGCACATCATGTTCTTGGTTAACTCACATTCGGCAGACGCACCCTGAAAAGGAGCCCATGGGGAGTGGCACATACGAGTTAGCTCTACAAAAATCCTCTTCGGATGCCATCCCTTGGGACTTTCCTGTTAGAGACTTCATGGTGCCATGTTTATTCAGTAGTCTTGAAGTACGAGGCTACAGTATCGCATCGCAGCGCGCATCTCCACTCCACCACACCGCAATAACTACCAACCACTCCATCTCCACTCGACTGCCACTCCAACTAAAGTCCATCCACTTCAACCTAACTACACTACCGCTAATACCAATACAACTAATATTGACGACTACTACCAATTGGTGCTGCCCATATTAGACAGGTCTACTGATACTCCTGGTACCAATACCGCTGATACTACTACTCCTAATACCAATACCGCTGATACTACTACTCCTGATACAAATAGAGTACTGTTAATATAGTACTACTGATACATTACGCCTGATTCAGTTATACTAGTACTTCTGGTACTAATACAGTACTAATACTCGTGGTACTAAACAATAAGAATGGCGAAACGGAGCAAGAACCAGTTTAGACGGGAGAAGCTCAAGCTACGAAAGTTGCAGACGCCCAGCATCACTCTGGCCGAGAGCAAGGACCCCAGCGAACCAGTGAACCCGGAGACAGGTAGAGGTGGGGAGAAGGGTGAAGATGGAACAACTGGAAAATTTGATACTGACAATTCTGGAACTGGAAAATCTACGAAATCGGACAGTACTAGAAACTGTGGAAAATCTGGAGATGGTAAAAAAGTGGCTAATGGAGAAAAGGTAGCTAATGGAGAAAAAGGTGGTTTCGACAAAGATACTAATAAAAATGGACTATTGGGTACCACTAGTCAGACTGGAAAAGATACTAAGAAAAATGGAAAATCCGATACCACTGGTGGGGCTGGAAAACATACTAATAAAGATGGGCCATTGGGTGCTAATAGTGCAGCACTGGCTGGAGGGGAAAAGGACGATGGACTAGACGAAGGTACGCGGGATGACGACCATAAGAAAAGTCTTCTAAAGCTCTTTTCGGGACTCAAAGAAACTCCTCTACCGGCTCTGCCTTCTCTGGGTGAAACACACGAAAATTCTACATCTGAACCTTCTAAACCGTCTGGAAAGTCTATGGTTGAACCGTCTGAACCACACGAAAAGTTTACATCTGAAACCCTTGGAGACTCTATTACGTCTGAGCTCAATCTAGCGGCTCAATACACGGGTGTATTCTCTAAGTTCCAGGAAAAAGAGACCCCGAAAGTCATGGTGCGGCAAGAACGTTCTGGCTCCTACTCAGATTCCAACTCTGGGTCTGATTCTGGTTCTGATTCTGGGTCTGACTCCGATTCTGACTCCGATTCTGCACAATCCCAAAGTGTATCCAGGAAAAAACGCAAGGCAGCGCTCAAACCGTCGGTTGCAGCGCTCAAAACAGCCACTTCGAGGCCCCAGATGGTGGAATGGTACGATGCAGATGCCCCGGACCCGTTTTTGGTGGTGTACCTCAAAACAGGCCTCAATCACGTGGACGTGCCTGCCCACTGGCAGCAGAAAAAGGACTACCTTTCGGCAAAACGGGGCCTGGAGAAACCCCCCTTCCAATTGCCTAAGTATATAGCCAATACGGGGATCTCGGAGATGCGCAACCACGATGTGGAGCTGCTCAAGAAACTGCAACGAGACCGTGTGCAGCCCAAAATGGGCAAGTTGGATATTGATTACCAGAGGCTACATGATGCTTTTTTCAAGCACCAGACCAAACCAGAGACGTTATCGTTTGGGTATGTATTCAGCGAAGGCCAAGAGCTCGGGAAAAAGGATAGTTTCACGCGTCTAAGGCCGGGAATCGTTTCGCAGGCTCTAAGAAGTGCCGTTGGTTTTGGAGAGGGGCCTCCGCCGTGGATCTCGCTCATGCACGACTTGGGCAAGCCTCCATCCTACAAGAACCTTTTGATTCCCGGACTCGATGTCACGTATCTGAATACGGGCTACAGGGTGCAGTACCCGGAGGGAACAGAGCCTTTGGATTTCTTGGCAAGCACGTGGGGCCAGATGGACGAGGGAGAAGAGTCTGAGGACGAAGAAGAAAGTGAAGAAAGTGAAGAAGAGGCAGAGAAAGGAGATGTGGTTGAAAATGGAGAGGGTGAAGAAGTCGAAAATGAAAATGGAGACGACGGAATTAAAGACTCTGGAGATGAGCCGGTCAAGGTGGACATTACGGAGTTTTCCCGGTACAAAAGTGCAGGAAATACCATCGAAACAAAGTCCTCGGGGTCTCTCTACACGGTGCTTCCTGAACTGACTAATGGCCAGGGCTCAGGGCTTTTAGGAGGAAAACAAAGCTACGAGATCGGAGAAAAGGAAAAGCAGTCTGACGCTACACCAAAATCACAGTCTAGTCAGCCCCAACAGGACAAGTTCAAGTTCTAGTCTCCTTTCATATTAAGCATCTTCATATTCACTCACAGTCACTCACAGTCACTCACAGTCACTCACAGTCACTCACAGTCACTCACAGTCACTCACAGTCACTCACAGTCACTCACA
>NKZC01000164.1:10891-37711 GCA_002374385.1 Metschnikowia borealis
AGTCACTCACAGTCACTCACAGTCACTCACAGTCACTCACAGTCACTCACAGTCACTCACAGTCACTGACATTATCCCGGTATCCATACAGTCAGTCAGTCATAGTTTATGAGCAGTTAATGAGTACTGTCATCATATCCTGCAGTGCCTTCATCAGGACCCAAGAATAAGATCCCGGCTTGTTGTAAAGATCAACAAAACTCTCTTTCACATCCGGAATGTATTGTTTGAACAACATATCAAAGAGTCGGTGTGCATACTTCTATGCTGGATAACTCAGCTTATTACCCCAAGAAACCTTGTTACAGAGCTTGCTTTGGCTTTTTGTTTTTTCGAATCAGTGGAGACTAAAAGATTTTCCAAGTATGTTCCAATGGCAGGATAATTGAAGAAAGATTCTAATCAATACAGTCATAATTCTATACAAATAGAGTCAGGAATATTTTTAGCTATACACGTGCGCCGTGGATGTTCTTGTGTTAATCTGGATAAGGTCAGATATTATGTGTTCAAATAAGAAAATCACCCAACTTAGGTCTCCTGGAAATCAGAAGCCGTAGTCAAGTTCTAAGTTTTTAGTTCACTCAATACGTCCCAAACCAGGTGCTCTTTCTAACCTGTAGTTAAGTAGATGTGTATTTATGAGTACTTAGTCTTTTCTTATGTGTATTTATAAGTACTTAGTCTTTTCTTATGTGTAGATATGAGTACTTAGTCTTTTCTTATGTGTAGATATGAGTATTTATGAGTACTTCGTGAGTACTTCATGAGTAGTTTATAAGTAATTTATGTATACATAATGTGTAGTTTATGAGTATTTTATGAGTATTTTATGAGTATTTTATGAGTATTTTATGAGTAGTTAATGTATAGTTAATGTATAGTTAATGTGTAGTTAATGTTTACTTCATGAGTACATAAGGAGCGATTGGTAATGTGCTATTTATGAGTAGTTTATGTGTAGTCAATGGCAATTCATGTTTACTTAACGAGTAGTTTATGAGCAATTTATGTATACCTAATGTGCACTTGATGAGTAGTTAATCAATAGTCAATGAGTAGTTATGTATACTTGAGTAGTTAACAAGTAGTTAATTCTAGTTAACGAGAATGACTAGTTAATCAGTAGTTAATCAGTAGTTAATCAGTACTTAATCAGTAGTTAATCAGAATAGTGAGTAACTGGTTGAAACATTGTCACTTCTTTGGGTATCATTAAAGTACCAACTTCAAGTAGTAGCCACGGCCCTAACCAACACAGCTGTTGGTGTATAACTATGTAAAGTGTAGTAGTAGTAGTAGTAGTAGTAGTAGTAGTAGTAGTAGTAGTAGTAGTAGTAGTAGTAGTAGTAGTAGTAGTATAAGCATTATACTAGTTCGTCTACATGTGATGTACTTCGGCCGATTCCAACTACCCGTATATAGTTATAGCTCACTTCACGTAGTCCACGAAGTATTCCATGTACCAGCCAGTGGTTCCCAGTTCCTTCATAGGAGATGTTTGATTGTCTTTTCATGGAGTCTGTTTTCCTGCGTAATCACCAGTCTCTGTCGTCTGTCCGTCTTTCCGTCTGTCCATCAATCACTCACTCACTCACTCACTCACTCTTTCTCTCTCTCACTCTCTCACTCTCTCACTCTCTCACTCTTTCTCTCACTCTCTCTCTCACTCACTCACTCTCTCTCTCTCTCTCACTCACGGCTCAAATCCAAAGAGCTCGTCGGTCCGGAACGGGCTATCGTTGAACGGATTGAGAAACCTCTCGATATCGTCTTCGAGCTCCTTAAAAATATCCTGGATGGTGGAGTCGGAAACCACATCAAAGTCCAGTTTGGCCAACTCCATCTCCGGCATTTTCTCCCTCTCGCCCTCTTCAACCTTCTCGACTCTCTCTCCTTGTATTTCCCCCTGGTCCTTTTCCTTCCCCTTTTCGCGGCTACCCAGCGGAGTCTTCAAGTACTCCACTTCCTGGCCCTTGGGGAGACTGATCTTAAGGGCGCCCGAACCAAGGGAATCGGATTCAATGGCCACGACCCACGCCTCAATCCGCTTGAGGATCATGGTGAACCGTTCCTGTACCGGGTTGGACTGTGATTGGTGGAGCTCAAACACCTGGGCCACCCTCCCATAGAGCCCCCGTAAATCAAAGCTCACCACCTCCGGTCGGCCCTTCAAGTGCTGCTTGACTATGTCCGACTTGACGAGAATAGACACACGCACAAGAGCCACCAACGCAGAAAGAGCCCGGTAGTACATGAGCGTAGGGTACTCCGGCAAGCAGCCTGTTTGAGATACATGGCCAAAACAAGCTAGGATCATGGAACATGATTGGCCGATCTTCTGGATCGTCGACACCATGGGCTCCGAGTAGTCAGCATGTGATTTCTGGAGCTGGTGCATCTGGACATGGAACACACAGAGCCCTAGCACGTGCTCATACGCCATGGTCATGATCTGGTGGTACGACACGAGCATAAGGAACCTAGGCGCATAATCCAGTAATTCAGCCACAGATTCATCGAAAAAGTAAGGGTTTTCCAAGCAAATGCGGCGTTGAAACTCGGAAACCCGGTCCATCACCACTTCCAAAGTTGTAATTTCATGGTAATGCGGTAGAGCATCGGCTAGCTCCTTCTCAGACGCCACGGAGTTGGCCAGTAGTGACACGTCATTAAAGGAATCCATAAGCTTAAGGCCCTCCACCATAAGTCGCAGGTATGCACATAAGAAGGCATCTTCCAGCACCAGCGTGGAGCTCAAGATATCCACGGCCAACAGGTGGTTTTTCAGCCACAGCACAAAGCGGAACCGGGACAAGGAGAACGAAAGCGACCCACAGCAGCAGAACACCGACATAAAGGAACGGAGCATATCCAAGTTCAGGTCAGGCCCAATATCAATACACATCGACACCAGGTAAGCAATCAAAAGGTCCATCTGGCTCTTGTAGTGGCCTGGTTCGCCCGGAGGCACGCTCCAGAGCGAGAGCACCATGAGTGCTGTGACTAAGTAGCTGGAGAAGTCATTGGCCTTAACAAACACCAACTGGGCTAATGTTTTGTCGATATAAGCCTTGAGTCTCCAATCCAGACCATTCTGAGAGGAACTCGAAGGATTCTGGGAACTCTTAAAAGAACTCTTAGAACTCGGTAAAGAGTTCTTCTGGGACTCATTCTGGGACTCTTTCTGGGACTGACTCTGGGACTGACTCTGGGACTGACTCTGGGACTGACTTTGACTCTGGAGCTTATGGTGGTTGTGGATGGTGGTGGCATAGATGCAGGCCAGGAGGAGCTCCGGGCTTTCCCTCAAACAGACATCGTAGTCGACAAGCCGAGCAGGGATGCGGAGAATGGGGTACAGTGGCCTCATGTTATGGACAAAAAAGGAGTACCTGGCCCGGGCATCATGCGGGAGCACGTTGGCAAGGTGGAGAGAAAGGCCCAACTGTTCTCCCTTGGCCATCACCGAAGCAAAGAGGTTGCACACTAGTTCATGGTCTCGTCCTTCACCCTCTCCTTTTTCAGTTTCTCCTGTTCCACCAGTTTCTCCTGTTCCACCAGTTTCTCCTGTTCCACTAGTTTCTCCTGTTCCACTAGTTTCTCCACTGCTTCCAATTCCACCACTGCTTCCTCCCCCTCTTCCTTCTCCAACTACACCCGACTCTCCAAACGTTCGTGTCCCTCGTTCAGCAGACTCTCTAAACGTCCGTGTCCCTCGTTCAGTAGACTCCCCAATGGAACCTCCAGTAGATTCCTCCCGCTCGTCCTCCCTCTTGGCGAGTTCCTTGTTCAACTCAGTCAAAAGCCTCACGAGTCTGGACGGCTTGGGCGGTCGTTTGCGGGCCCGTTTGGCCGTGGGGTCTTCCTCCGTCGAACACTCAATGCCCAAGTTGAAACACCGCTTGCACAGCACAAACGCAGGGTCCTCGTACTCGCACTTGCTCTTGAGCCGGTGACACCGCGCACACGCGCTGCGGATCTGGTACCGCTGCGAGAAGGCCTGGCTTCGCTTCATGGTGTAGCTGCGCTGCGTCTCTTTTCTTTACCGATGATATTTACTCGCACTCTCTTATTATACCCACTACTAGTGCACTACTAGTGCACTATAGTACACTATTAATACACTATTAGTACACTATTAGTACACTATTTAATACACTATAGTACACTATTAATACACTATTTAATACACTATAGTACACTATTAATACACTATTTAATACACTATAGTACACTATTAGTACACTATTTAATACATTATAGTACACTATTTAACACACTATTAGTACACTATTTAACACACTATTTAATACACTATTTAATACACTATAGTACACTATTAATACACTATTTAATACACTATAGTACACTATTTATATTAACCACACTATACCACTATTAGTACTTCCTGCACTATATCCTACGCTATTAACTACATGATTTAGTACACTACAGTATATTTCAAAACAATTCACCCCACACTTACAAAATTAAACAACCAATAATTCAAAAGTTTCTTACTTATGACTTAAAAATTGTTAGGGATCAAAGATTCGAAATAACGGTTTATGTTAAGCCTTTATTAAATATTAAAAACAGTCTTTTTTGAATTATTGGGTTGTTTAAGTTTCCTATTAAATGTGGCTTGAACCATTTTTGCGCGCTGGTTCGACTAGTTTTAAAAAACTGCGTATCCAGTGCATTACTTACTATTTGAACTACTCCATATATTAATTCCACGATTTAGTAAACTTCTTATTCACTATTTCCTATTACCTTTTTTGCTACTACGCTATTGCACACTATTTAATACATTTCTTACTCCACTATTTGAACTACTATATCACACAGTTACACTATGAATTATACTATTTAGTACTGTATTTAATACACTACAGTACACTATGAATTACCCTATTTTTACAGACTATTTCCTGTTGCATCCACTACACTATACAGCTACATCCTAGGAACTAAGCTACTGACCACAGACTACTACTACGCCTATGATGCCCGATTCGTAAAGCATTGACCAGTTATGTTTCATAGTAGACTTTAATCAACAGACTCATTGAACCAATCATGAAAACTAGCCTTATAGTAAGCAAGAGCCTAGGCTAGGATTGTTGGAGCAGTATCGAGTGTATATTGATATGGTACAGTTTGTGTGTATAGTGATTTTGCAAGGTGAAGTCTGTTTTAATTTCACGACTTTACAGGTTTCTCTATACTACTATATTATACAATTCTATACTACTCTATACTACTATACTACTATACTACTCTATACTATACTACTATACTACTATACCACTATATTGTAAAATTCTAAACTACTCTATACTACTCTATACTACTCTATACTACTCTATACTGTTAGACCCACCATGGGTAAACACACTACCCATAGAGGTATTGTTAGAGCCTATGAATGCCAATGACTTGTCCAATGCGTCATACCCCGTGACTTGGGCCCATCCTTTCACCATACCTCGTGACATGGCGTTTAACCGCCATGCTCCACTTCTCTGGTACTCACAGACTAACTATATAAGTACTCGGATCCCCACCTATTGGGGATCCATCGGCGAATAAACATACAAAACAGAGTACTGGACGTAACCAGAATCTAACATATACTACTCCATACTACTCTATACTACTATACTACTATACTACTATACTACTATACTACTATAAAATTCTATACTACTCTATACTATACTACTATACTACCATACTACTATACTACTATACAATTCTATACAATTCTATACTACTCTATACTACTCTATACTACTATACTACTATACTACTCTATACTACTCTATACTACTCTATACTACTCTATACTGGTCAAATGAGTTCTATGTCTTATACACTTCTTATAGACTAGGTCAAACTTGGGTGTACTATTTGTGTGCTACTTTTAGACTAGTTAGATATAACTTCGAGACTATTATGTACTAATAGACTCCGTATATACTAGCGACTAATATGGCAATTGTTAGAACCTCATGGATAGACGCACTACCCATCAGTATTTTCGAGCCTACGAAAGACGATTAGTCAGCTACTCACCTCCGAGACTGACTACTTGTTTCTTTGGTTGGCCGCTTCTTTTTCTCCAAATGACCGATCTTATTGCCTGTTTTTACTCGATTTTTATTTAAATAGCCCCGATTCCTGAATGAACTCGGCAAAATAAATCGTGCGACTGTTCACCAAAAACATAGCTTATTGCATACTAGTAATAGTAAGTATAATAAGTGATATCTGCCCGGTGTTAGTTTAATAAATATTATTATTAAATAGATAATTTTATAAAAAACTGATAAACGGCGGTCTTATTGTGAGGATCCGAAGGTGACACGAAGCTCGTAATAGGAATGTGTTGAGAGAACACAATTAACAATCATATTTAATTAACCTACTTTGACATTACCCTTGTCTGGAATCATCAACGAATATAGATAGCTTAGTACTGTACGGTACAACAAGAGTCTAACATGGAGGTCGTACCAGCCGTCAGTACTAGAGTATAGTAGTAGAGTATTGTAGTATAGTAGTATAGTAGTAGAGTATTGTAGTATAGTAGTATAGTAGTAGAGTATAGTAGTAGAGTATTGTAGTATAGTAGTAGAGTAGTAGAGTATAGTAGTAGAGTATAGTAGTATAGTAGTAGAGTAGTAGAGTATAGTAGTATAGTAGTATAGTAGTAGAGTAGTAGAGTACAGTAGTATAGTAGTAGAGTAGTAGAGTAGTAGAGTATAGTAGTATAGTAGTAGAGTAGTAGAGTATTGTAATAGAGTAATAGAGTAGTAGAGTATTGTAATAGAGTAGTAGAGGATGGGTAAATATTAAACAAAATATTACACATGTACAGCCCTCTTATGCCCAACATGAGCTAGTTCAGCTCCAGCAACAGTATAACCAGATCAATCCACGGCAGAACGATGCGGTGCTTCCGGAATCCACCCTCAACCCAGACTCGAGGCCTGATAATGAAAATGTAAGGGCTTTTTTCCGCAAGTACACGCAAGCGACTGGCTGACTAGCCCGGTGTCAACTACTTAATTAGCTCGATCTCATTGTTCTCAAGAATTATCCACCAACAAAAGTAACTTAGTACTTGGACTCTCGAGTCTCAGAAACATATACATTGTATACACTGAGCCTTTCGACACATATAATAACTTTGAAATATTAGTTATTCAATAGAAATTTATATGTGGTCTAAATTTAAGATTATTTGGGGCGACTACTTTATTTTCTGATTAGTACGGATTACGTTCTAATTGGGGCTTTACGTTCTAGTAGAGGGTTTACGTTCTAATTGAGGCTCTACGTTCTATTTAGTACTGATTACGTTCTAATTGGGGCTCTACGTTCTAATATAGGTATGGTACGATATTTTATATTTAATAACATTGAAAATTATGCTGTTTAAATGGGTATATGCACAAAAAAGGGTATTATTTATGTAACTCACTGCATTATATGCATCAATAAATCCTAAGAATGGAATCTATTGATGGAGAGCGAGGAAAGCAAGAACAGTATATCCCCACCCACTCACCATATAACAATGAACCAACATTATTATCCTTATTAAGTTTATTAATTTTAGCAAATAGTATTGGTTTATTATTCCCAGTAGTAAATGATTTACACTTCTGGACTGGTTGGAAGTGTGAGTTGATCACCTAGTCTATGGTTGACTACGACCTACCGACTTCTACTTTGCTACATATTGATACTCTACTATTAACTGGTGTTTTACTGAAAAGACTACTCGACCTACTCTATAACTATTATTCATACAGCTGACTACTTCAGTGTTCTGGGAAACGTTATTCCAGACTGCACACTCATACACCATGTATACTACTATACTACTCTCACTGACTTGTAATTGACTACTACTAGATTATGAATTACTTGTATACTGCACTACTGAATACTGACTATAACCATTGAGATATTTAGGAACGTATAGAGGATACCTAATGTGTTACCAGTATAGTATCCAGTATAGTATCCAGTATAGTATCCACTATGATCTCCACTATGATATCCAGTATAGTATCCACTATGATCTCCACTATGATATCCAGTATAGTATCCAGTATGATATCCAGTATAATATCCACTATGATATCCAGTATAGTATCCAGTATAGTATCCAGTATAGTATCCAGTATAGTATCCACTATGATCTCCACTATGATCTCCACTATGATATCCAGTATAGTATCCAGTATGATATCCAGTATGATATCCAGTATAGTATCCACTATGATATCCACTATGATATCCACTATGATATCCACTATAGTATCCAGTATGATATCCACTATAGTATCCACTATGATCTCCACTATGACATCCACTATAGGATCCACTATGATATCCAGTATAATATCCAGTATGATCTCCAGTATGATCTCCACTATGATACCCGTTCAAAAATGGTAACAAGGTAAGTGTGCTTAGTCCCATGGCTTGCAGGGATAGCAGTAACAGCACCTGTTTTCATATGCACCGGTGGTTACTAAAACCGCTGGTAATGTGAAGGTAGACCCCCATATAAATAAGGGAGTCTAGGACATATGCATCTTTGCTTAATCAACTCAATCACATTATATCTGTCTGAGGTATCCCAAGATGCCACCAAGAGCCACCCACCAAATGACCTCGAACTGATAATTCTCCAATGGACACTCAAAACCCTCCTCCTCTCTTGAAGAAACACTTCCCCGGAAGTATTTGCATATCTTGACGACACTATGACGACAGTCTCTTTCAGTCCCTGTCCACTGGACATTACACCATGGTTAATCTATGGTCCACCGCTGCCGCTACCTTGAATGCGGAACATGTATCTAATCTATAATCTCCAGTATGAATATGCAGTATGATGATCGGGTATTACCCAGTATGATGATCCGGTATTATCCAGTATGATGATCGGGTATTATCCAGTATGATGATCGGGTATTACCCAGTATGATTATGCAGTGGTCTGTAGATTGCTTAACTCCTCATGTACCCTAATCTCGGGTACAGGAGATCCTTTCAAACCATGGAGTACAGTCCAGAGGAGCGCACTTATTGCTGACCATAAAGTTCATGGTCTCATCACCATGTGAATAGATAAAATTCATAGTCTCATCAAGATGTGAATACTTGAGGAGTTCCACGAGAGCTGTTTCGGGTGGTCTGGTTGTTTCGGGTGGTCTGGTTGTTTTGGGTGGTCTGGTTGTTTTGGGTGGTCTGGTTGTTTCTGGTGGTCTGACCGTTTCTGGTGGTCTGGTTGTTTCTGGAGGTCTGGCTGTTTCTGGAGGTCTGGCCGTTTCTGGTGGTCTGGCTGTTTCTGGAGGTCTGAAACAGGACATCTTGGTATCCTCACAGACAACATTCTGATTGATTAACACTAGCATTGGGACAGAGTGCCATCTTAAATAGTTGAGGAAATCGGCTAGACATTCAGTCTTTCACTGAGCTAAACCTTCTCCAACACTTCTTATGCTGGAGCTGAACCTTCATAAAGAATCACCAAGGTAAAGTGGACCTCACTACGTTCTAAAGAGAGCGCGCCCTTTTCTGGAATGGTCCAGTATAATACCCAGTATAATACCCAGTATGATTATCCAGTATTTATACCCAGTATTTATACCCAGTATTTATACACAGTATTTATACACAGTATTTATACACAGTATTTATACACAGTATTTATACCCAGTATTTATACCCAGTAATAATACCCAGTATTTATACACAGTATTTATACACAGTATTTATACCCAGTAATAATACCCAGTAATAATACCAGTAATAATACCAGTAATAATACCCATTATGAATATCCACTTTGAGCACTTGCTTGAATGGTTTCAGAAAATGCAGACTGCATCAACCTTGGCGACTTCTTACCAGACTCGGTGTACTAAGGCTTGGATTGAACTCTCCAACACTTATGTGTCTATACCTATACCTATACCTATTATCTTATCGGTCTTTCTGACCATTATTTGTTCTACTAAACACTTGTATCTCTATACTTGTTGTATTCTTGTTATATTACTATCTTCTTATCAATTTTTGATCCTCTTTCGTATTTTCACTTGGGCGTGTTGACCTGGTGCTATTCACACATGCTAATATTATACAACCTAGGCGATGCTGACCTCCGGCTTGGGGTCCTTGATCTTGTCGATCTTGGCGCCGAATGCAGACACACACTTGGCCATGGTGGGCGACGACCGCGAGATCACGTCCGTGAAGTAGAAGTTGTCGATGGGGTTCTTGAGGCCCACCCCGCTGATGGATGCGGACTTGTGTCTCTTGGCAATGTCCTGCAACCCGAGCTTGGCGATGTCCTGGCTGACGGGTTCCACCACGTCGTGGCGCACAAAGTGGGGTGCAATGTCGCCCAATCTTTCTCTGACCGAAACCAAGTCGTTGTAGGGCAACGCTGCGCCCAAGTACTCGGAAAGAGCTCTGATGATCTTCCAGTCTTCACGTGCTGCTCCTGGAGGGTTGGTGGCGGCACGGGTCACCTGCGTTCTTCCTTCCGTGTTGACGTATGTGGCGGACTTCTCAGTATATGCGGCTCCTGGCAAGATCACGTCGGCGAACGAGGCTCCCACGTCTCCGTGGTGGCCTTGGTACACCACAAATGCATCCTTGGGGATATCGGCGCCCTTGACCTCGTCAGCGCCCAATAAGTACACGAACTTGGCCTTCTTGGTTTCTTTGCTCAAGTTCTGGAACCCAAGGTCCAAAGCGGCCACACGTGACGCTTCACGGTGCAACAAGTTGACTCCGTTCCACTCCTCGGTGTTGAAGTTGGCGTTCTTCGAGGCGAACTCGGCAACGGCACTGTAGATAGCCTTGGCGTCTTCGGAAGCAGCCACTCCCGATCCCACGATGATCAATGGCTTGGATGCTCCGGCAAGCTTCTTACCGTAGGCACCCGATAAGGCAGTTTTCAAGTCCTTGGCGGACGATCCCAACTTCTGGAAGTCGAAGGTGGACTCGAAGTCTTGGCCAACATGGGCAATCTCCAAGCCCGATCTCAACCACACTTTTCTGATTCTCAGGTTCAATACTGCGGCCTCGTGTCTTGGGTTGGAACCCACAATCAAGATTTGGTCGGCATCCTCAATGCCATCGATGGTGGAGTTAAAGATATAGTTGGAACGCACATCCACACCGTGGGCCTCGGTGGCCTGTTTCACATCAGTGGTGGTGTTCTCTGAGCCCAAGCGGTTGGCCAAGTCCTTCAAGGCCACCATGGACTCAGCATCGGACAATGCACCAGCCACAGCCTGGAACTCATCGCCATCAGGCTTAAGCTTGGCGTAAGCTCCAGCCACAGTAGACAAGGCCTCGTCCCACGTAGCAGGCACGAACGAAGATCCGGATTTGATCAAAGGAGTGGTCAATCTCTGAGTCTTCAAGGCATCGCATGCAAACCGAGACTTATCGGAAATCCACTCCTCATTGATTTCATCGTTCAAGCGAGGCATGACTCTCATCACCTCAATTCCTCTGGCATCCACACGCACGTTGGATCCCACAGCATCCATGACATCAATGGTCTCGGTTCTCTTCAACTCCCAAGGTCTGGCGCGGAACGCATATGGCTTCGAGGTCAAGGCTCCCACAGGACACAAGTCAATGACATTTCCCGACATCTCGGAGTTAATGTTTCTCTCGATATAAGTACCAATCTGCATATCGTTTCCTCTTCCAGTGGTTCCCAATTCAGGTGCACCAGCCACATCGTTCATGAACCGCACACACCTCGTACAATGAATACATCTGTTCATGGAAGTTTTGACCAAAGGACCAATGGCCTTGTTCTCCACCGCACGCTTGCCCATGACCTCGGAAAAGCGTCCACGGTCCGACCCGTACCGGTGCAGCTGTTCCTGCAAGTCACACTCGCCTCCCTGGTCACACACCGGACAATCCAACGGGTGGTTTTCCAACAACATCTCCGTGACACCCTCGCGCGCCTTGTGCACCCGTTCTGATTGGGTATTCACCACCATACCATTTTGCACGGGCATGGCACACGAAGCAATCAACTTGGGCATTCTCTCCACGTCTACTAGACACATACGGCAATTACCCGCAATGGCCAATTTATCGTGGTAACAGTACCGAGGAATGACAACGCCGGCTTTATCGGCAGCCTGGATAATCGACGACCCAGCTTCAATGGACACCGTTTTGCCGTCCACCGTCACCGACACCTCGTTCAACCGGCGGGCAGACACATTTAAACATCTTCTAGATAATCTTAGCGTTCTCAACATGACAAATGCCCAAAGCTAAGTGGTAGTAAGTGAAGCTGTGATAGTATGTGCTAACTTTTGACTTTTGGTGCTAACTTTAGTGCTAACGTTTAGTGCTTTTTTTGGGTTCTAACGTTGGGTGTTGACGTTAAAAATAAAGACTTTTTGGAGACTCAGGGTTGTGGCCGAATCTAGGAGTAGGTGGCTGTTTTGTCAAGTGGGGAGGTAAATGTCTTGTGGAGCCACTGATTTTTTTTAGCGTTCTGAGAATTGGCGATTGGTTTACCGCAGAGGTTAGTAAATGCGAATCATTTCGTTCTGATAGGCTGCCTGCACATACGAAATGTAATGGTGCACGGGTGTGAAACAGATCCCCATCCAATCAACCTGATCCATTACCAAGATAATTCTGTTTTTCTTGTTCCTGTATAATGATATTATTGTATCCTCATAGTATATAAACACATACTTAAAATGTGTATATGTGTGTATGTATAGTTAGTATGTATATTTGGCTGTATATTCGTTGGTGAGTGTTCTCTTTAATGTAGTGGATCTTTATTTTGGGTGCGAATGATGGTGGAACGGCAGTGGAATGGTGGTGAAATATTTAGTATGGATATAGGCCAGGGTCACCAGCCCCTATTTAACCTTTTTCTTTTGTACTCGTTTTGCTTTTGTACTCGTTTTGCTTTTGTACTCGTTTCATGTATGTACTGTTTAAGATATGTACTGTTTAAGATATGTAGGGTTATGTTCTGGTTGTTTCAGATCTGTAGGCTGGCGTGCGGGGATGCACCCTTGGGGTGGCTGGGCTGGCTATATAAGAGCGCGATTCCCAAGGAAAATAGCAGCCAATTTTTGGGGTGTGCAGCAGCATGTGACAGCAAAAGGTAAGTTTTAGAGATTTATTGATTTATTTAGAGATTTATTGATTTATTTAGAGATTTAGTGAGATTTGTTGAGATTGAGTGAGATTTCAAAGGTTTTAATTTTGAGGAAATAATTCTAGTGATTGCACTGGTTGAAGATATCCACTTCAAATTTTGCCTCTAAGTATGGTCCATTTTAGTCAGCTATGTCTGTTTATTATTAGGGTAAGTAACACTTTTCTATGACCTCAGTGCTCTCTCAATTTAAAAGGATTATGCTCATTTAAATGACTACCAATCTGATATAACCAAAGGTATGTTTCCCGTATGCTAATTGTGAAATCTACGCAAAATCATTACAAGCAAGTTTGTAATCTAATCCAAAGAAGCTTCAGATAAGTGCTTCAATCAACACTTTGAATCCAACATCTTTGTGTATACAACTTCAAAGATGTCTAGATAACTCGACACCTCATAACTGTAGCTTTTGCTCAGGGTTCAAGACTTTAACTTGAGCAGTACTGTAACGTGTGATATCTGATCAACTGCATTTCTGATGTGTACCATTGGCAAATATATACTGGTTCGAGACAGGAAGTCTAATGAACCTTATATCTCCATGGCATCTATTCGTTCCCCATGAACTTGAACATTCTGGAAATGTTCTTAAGGTCTTGATAATGTGGCATAGTCCATAGAACAGGCGATGGCCAGTTATGTGATACCATGTGACATACCAGGAAAACTAAAATAGGCATCTCCTAACCTATTGATCATAAGCCATAGACCAGATCCAGGCACTATAGATTATACAATAGACCAGATCCACGTACCGTGTAATATGACAGTAGAACATGTCACAGACTGGATCATAGACTGTAGATAGACTTGACAATAGAGCCACAAGAACCCAGAATGGTTATATGACCATGTAACACAATATTATGGCAATAGAATCAACATGAAATCCTCGGGATGAACATGAAACATGAATTCACAGTAGTACCATATCATTTGGGGCAGAAAAATCATTCAGTAGACGACAAGACCTTGAAGGTCAAGTCTGTCAATGCCGGTAGGATGTGCCAGATTTGGATGGATTTGCCTATTTGTCTGACAAGGACAAGAGCAACATCTTGCTTTGGTATCAAGAACAGAGTGTAAATGATCTTAGCTTCTTTCATCAGAACCGGCCAAGATATAGAGGAGATCCGTAAGCTTTTGGGTGGAGACTGAAAGGATATCCAGATCATCGCCAAGATCGAGAACCAACAGAAATTTCAACCAGATCTGACACGGTCAGTAGTCATTTGCACTTGCAATTGAAATGGCAATTAAATGGCATCATCATGACAATAATTACAAATGGTACATCGTGGCAATGGACATTTTATCGTCTGACTTTTGTCAGTCAGACTTGAAAATTTGTCACTCTGTTGGATCACTTTTCTGGGGACATGATCAAGAAAAGCACCAAAGGTGGAACAACGTACATCCAGTTTTTCTGGATCCACGAGCGAGGATCCACCGCCTCCTCGACTTCCTCCTCCACCTCGACTTCCTCCCCTTGCTCGTTTTCCACCACTCGTTTCCGTACCACCTTTTTCGTGTTTGGTTGTTGCACCACGGGTTTGGCCACGGGCTCCAAATTAGGGAGTGGCCCAGTCCCCGAATTGACCATCAACACAGAAACCGCATTTGCCCCCAAATCTGAACTTAAAGCTGAACTCGAAATTGATCCACGTTTGGAGGCAAAACTCAAATCGTCAATCTTGCCGTTTTTGACATAAACACGGAATTCGCCGGTTAGAGGAGCCTCTGTTTCCTGGTACGAGAAACACTCTTTTCCGGGCAAATCACGCGTGCCGAGACAGAACAGGCCGTTTTCGGGTGCTGCTGTCAAGAGGAAGCTGGCGGAGTGTGAATCTGCATCTAGAGAAATACGGCCGTATTCAGTCTTTTGAACCTGACCCACCTGTTGGCTGTAAATCACAAGTTCCTGCAGGTACGCAAGAGCTAGAAGAAAGAAGAGAGTAACTAGCATGTTTCAGGATGGAGGGGAGTGGTGATGCTCGCACCTTGATATGGAGCGCCGGTGCTCTGTGCACGTCCAACCCAATACTTTAACCTAAATCACCAATAAAAGGTCTAGAGCTGTATTTCAGATTTGAGTGTTTCAGTCCACGTGTTTCATTTATGCGCTTTAGTTTCATGTGTGTTTCACTTTATAATGTAGGAGTTTATAGATGGTTGCAGTTTATGGCTGGGTTGTTGGGGCGTGCATAATATGTATGTATGATGTACGCTGTATACGCATCTTAGTTTCAGATCTTCCCCACGGTCTATATAAAGAGGCGTGCCCGCTTGTTTTCAACGCCATATATTTTTCTTTACTCCAGAAGCGGCTCTTATCTACTCCAAAGCAATTGCTGCCTTCTCTCGTTCATGGCCCACTTGCGCTCCCGCTTCGTCCAGACCTGCCAGGACTACTTGAACACTTGTCGTAGTAAACCCAACTTCTTGCGGACGGCTCAGTTCAGGGGGACCTTCTATGAGTTGGCCGCCATAGAAACCTTATCTTCACACTTGGGGTTTAGTGGCTTGGTCCGGACCGGTGGTGCCGGCGACAATGGCGTGGATCTTATAGGGACATGGGACTTGTCGCGGTTTCTGGATCCCATTTTGGAGTTGAATGACCCAAAAACTGCTCAGACTAAAGCCCCCCGTGGCTCGCTTCTTCTGCTTGCGGAACGAACGCCCTCTTTTGATTTCAGCCGTGATGTCAGGGTCTTGGTTCAGTGCAAGAACTCGCTGTCGAAAATCAAGGCCACCATTATTAGAGAACTTGCGGGGGTACGCGAGTTCCATACGAATATGAAATCGGCCTTGGAGCTTAGCACCAATTTTATGGTGTTGGTGTCGTCTCTTCCGCTTACGCTGCAAGCCCAAGTGCAGATGCAAATGAGCAACGTGCCTATGCTCCATACGCGGATGATCCCCTTGCAAAAGACCATTGAACACGGCGAAAACGACTATAATGTGGCCAACTGGTCCGACGCGTCTTTGCAGTCGGTCTATATCAATCCACCTGCTCTTCGCTTACTAAAGGGTCTAGGCGTGGAGTCCATGGTGCAGAAGATAAACAAGACACTAAGTTAAGATCAAGGGTCTGCCATTAGATCCTCATTGAATACATATGGAATGGAAATCAGTATAATACGAAGCAGTACAATGATTGTATACTATTAGTTGGTGAATCTACAATTCGGAAGTAACATTGATCTATTGTGGGACTGATAATTTGGGTATAGGTGACAAGCCCTTTTGGGGGGTTGATGGTTTTTTTGGTGGTGGTTTTTTTGGTGGTTTTGGTGGTTTTGGTGGTTTTGGTGGTTTTGGTGGTTTTGGTGGTTTTAGATCGTCTTCGTTTGTTTGATCCTTTTCTGATGATCAATGTTCCTTCAGTATCCTGCTACCTGCTAGAGAACTTAATCAATAAGTTGTCTGGTTCAGGCACAGCGGTATCTCAGGGTTCCCTTTGCGTACAGGCCCAAGTTGACGGTGTCATTGGTGTAGTGGGCGTGGTGGATAACTCCATCGGCGGTTCCGTTGGTGGTTCCGTTGGTGGTTCCGTTGGTGGTTCCGTTGGTGGTTCCGTCAATGATGTCATCGCTGGTTCCGTCAGTGGTGTCATCGCTGGTTCCGTCAATGATGTCATCGCTGGTTCCGTCAATGGTGTCATCGCTGGTTCCGTCAATGATGTCATCGCTGGTTCCGTCAATGATGTCATCGCTGGTTCCGTCAGTGGTGTCATCGCTGGTTCCGTCAATGATGTCATCGCTGGTTCCGCCAATGATGTCATCGCTGGCTCCGTCAGTGGCGTCATTGCTGGTTCCGGTTACGGTGTCATTGGTGTAGTGGGCGTGGTCGATAACTCCGTTGGCGATTCCGTTGGTGGTTCCGTCAATGATGTCATCGCTGGTTCCGTCAGTGGTGTCATCGCTGGTTCCGTCAATGATGTCATCGCTGGTTCCGTCAGTGGTGTCATTGCTGGTTCCGTTGACGGTGTCATTGGTGTAGTGGGCGTGGTCGATAACTCCGTTGGCGATTCCGTTGGTGGTTCCTTTGGTGGTTCCGTTGGTGGTTCCGTTGGTGGTTCCGTCAATGATGTCATCGCTGGTTCCGTCAATGATGTCATCGCTGGTTCCGTTTCTGGTTTCACGAGAAGCTGCCAGGGATTCCTGGAGGTAACCGTACATCTGTTCCATGTAGCTGACACCAGCAGCGTTCTTGTTACCATAAACGGAGGAAGCGTCCCAGAAACCAAAGCCACCGAAAGTGTTACTCTCCATCATCTCCTTGGTGACATACTTCTTGACAGTGTCCAAGTCGCTGTAACCACTTCCAGCGGAGCTAGGGGCACCAGGAAGAGTAACGAAAAGTTTGGCATTCTTAATAGGCTTGGTGGCAATCAATTCCACCCATTCGTCATAGTTGAAGTTTGGTCCCAAGTTGCACCAGTTGTTGTAGAACTGGATGAAGATATAGTCGAGGTCAACGCTGTCAAGAACCTCACCATTGGCAAAGTCGGGAATGAAACATTGGGGAGCAGATGTCAAATAGTACTTCTTCAGGCCTTGGTTGGTCACCTCTCTGAGGGCCTGGGCAAACTCTCCGGTATGCTTGATGCTCTGGCCCTCCAAGTCAAAGTCAAAGCCATCCACAACGGCATCATCAAAAGGTCTCTCGGAGTCAGTGCCCTCACCGAACTTGTTCCACATGGTCTTGGCAAAGGTCTTGGCCTCATCCGCAGAGTTGAAGCCATAGTTACTGACACCTCCTCCCATGGAGAGGATCACCTTCTTGCCGTTTTTCTGACATTTCTTGATGTCCTGGCCGATGGTGCTGCAGTGAAGGAGACCACTGGGGTAAGTGTCACTGCACATGTTGGCAAAGTTCAACTGCAAAGGATTGGGGAAGTCGTTGAGGAACGACAAGAGGATGATGTCCACCTCTTCCTTGTCACAGTACGAACCCAAAGTTCCCTGGTTCAGGTACGAGTTTTGGCCCCAGTAAACGGCCACCAAGTTGTCGTTCAGAGCAGCAACGATGCTGGAGAGGATGGAAAGTCCCACGACTGCAGCAAGTTTCAACATTTTGAGTGGAAAAGAAAAATATCTTTTGAAGGGTAAAGGCGAGTGTATAGGGTGAGCTTATAAGAGGGGTTGGTTTGTTTCTTGGGGTTTCAAGATTGAATGCCTTTCTGAATACTGACCTGAGATGATGGGGGATCTGGCCAAGCTTTATACCCTTGGAACCTGCGGGCTCTAGATGGATTCCTGTACATCCAACGCCAACGCCAAACGCACGTGGTTGCTTTGTTGTAAAGGCAGGCTTACGCGGCATAAGGGGAGGTGGCCGATCATTCTGGCTCTAGTGGTGTTTCATTGGACCTCGCGATGCTTATTGTTTGGTGGTTTTGCTGGGGAATTTGTCCCGACATGTCGCGCACTGCATGTAATGTGCGTTGTTTCATTGTTTGCTGCACCAGCAACTAACCAGGCCATTGTCTGTGCATCTCGACGAGGACATGTCAATGTCGCTTGCTAGCGGGCTCCCAGCGACGGATGCTCCATTGTGTGCTCCTGAAAGGAAAGTTCGTCGCATAGAGACGCTGGTTTGTTGGCTGGAAATGTTCCGGTTTGGGTGCAAATGAGCTTGGAACTGTGCATGGCTTGTTGAGAAACTCTAATAAGGGCTAAAGTTGCACGTTGGGCTTTGCCATGCCAACTGTAAGGAGTGCCCAAAACAATCCAGGAACGTGGTCCATCTAGGCCAACCATCACATGACGGATGGCAGATTGACGGGCGGGTTGACAGGACAAAAGATAGAATTGACAGATGTGTTTGCCGAAGAAAAGCGCCGTGCAGAACACGAAGTTGTCGCTGGAATCAGCCAGAGTCTTGAGGGTTGCTGGTTTATTCAGGATTATGAGGGCTGGTGCACGGAATAATGAAGGTGCACAGAATAATGAAGGTGCACGGAATAATAGCAATGGTACGCGGAAGAATGACGGCTGGTTGGGGTAGACTAAGGAAGAATGATAGAAAATGATGGATTAGTTGAGAGGCTGGTGAAACTTATTACGGCCAATTGAGAGGACGAGAGACGGCCAATTGAGAGGACGAGAGACGGCCAATTGAGGGCACGAGAGACGGCAGAGGTAGAATACGGCCAGTTGATGGTGGTTACGGGAAATTGGGCGAGGGCTCGAGACCGATCATTGAGGGGCTGTGAAATTCAAAGAAAGGGGCTTTCTGGGTCTAATCTTTAACGAGCAAAGATCACGACTGAAATTGAATTTCTCCGCAAGAGGGGCTCGTGTCTCAGGTATATGCACTCCTCGGCGTATCGATGGACCCATCGAAGCGTTTCGAGCCATGCCTCCAAAAACATTCATGTCTGGGAGCTGGGCTTTAGCATCTGACTTTCACCTTCTATGGTGTAGAAAAGGATAGCTAGTATTGATGTGAATGAATTGTGTGGGTTCCTGAAAGCATTGGAGGATGTTGTTGTTGTCTCGTCGGAAACGTGCAAAGATTGAGGAGATAAAATGCATCGGGGGCTATTTTTCTGACTTCTCGAGCCATGATAACTGCACAGAGACGTGGCCCCAAAAGACGCCCCACTTACCAAAAACAAACGGCTCATGATGAACGGCCAACTACACACAGTTCTCTTAACCAAAATGATTTTGGTTATTCCGTGGATTAGTCGGTGTGCAGATTCGATATGCGAAAGAATTTGGAAAAAGAAATGGGGGGGAACAAATATGGGCAGCAGTTGCATTATCCCAATTCAGTCCCAGTGCATTTCTCCATTTGGATTTCATTTCTCCTCTTGGATTTATTCACCCACATTCGGAATTGTGGCCTTCTAGACTGTCTAGATTTGACATGAGCAGTCTGCTTGAATTCCTGGCGGCTCTACATGCAGGACTGAACTTATTAGCTGATGATGGTGATGCAAAGCCGGTGTAATAGATGGCCACCTGGGTCTGGAACAAAGTCAAGGACTACTGTGGTGTGCTGAAGACGGTGTTCACTTTGAGTGAGTTCCACAAATGATGACTGCGAAACATCCGTGCACCAGTTAACTCCAGTCGAAGGCCCAATCCAAACAAACCGTTTGCTAAATTTATTATGATCAACGTTGTGTTATTCTGGCCTTCAAGCTTCAAAAAGGCCAAAGACGTGTTTGGGAGTGTTACTGGAAAATATGAGTCCTGGCAAGAATTAACTACTAATTGAGCATGCCCCGATGACCAAGTGGAAAAGACAATTCAAGAACTTGATCAGGAGTTCTCCCCGATAATTTTCAAGTGAACTTTCAAGTGAAGTAAAGGAAAGAAACCCTTTATCAGAAGTCATTCATCTTTCAAATTGGACTTCTATTATTGATTTGGTCCCAGTGGTACTGCTCCATACTGCTACCACTACCCTATACTAATAGTAGTAGTACCAGGATACTACAACTAGTAGTACCAGGATATTATGAAGAAAGGGTGGTATTTGGGCTTAGGGTGGTTAGTAAGTGGCTTTGGAAATAATCAGGCACTTGATTCAGGCCAACTCATAACACTGAGCAAGTTTCATGAAGAAAACAGTGAGCAAACAATGATAGAAAATCTAAATTGCAAAAAACTTGTTCAAATTGGAGATGATTGCTGAAGAGGGTGAAGGCGTTTTGCATGCAAAAGCAAGACTCAAAGAGGTGTTGCAGACCCACCAAGCCATGGTTTTCCATCTCAACTATACCTTTGAGAAACTCATAAAGGCGTTGCGGATCCCTGTGGATGTTATTTTGGGGTCTTGGAAAAACCCCCAACGAGTTCTACCATCTGGACCAGTTTTCCGTTAATCACTGCTGACTCTCTGTGATGGTAGATAGCGATGGAAGGGTGAATGGATGTTTCAAATTGATCCAAATTGATCGACATGTTGACGGCTCCATCTGCAAAGTCACCGGGAGAACGAGTTCTATCTCTTGACCAACCAATTCGTCTCCACAATTTAGCATCGGAGATGGAACTGCGGCATGTGACCCTGCCCATTGTTTTGAACGACTCGTTTTATTTGGCCATAACCTGCTCTGAGTTCCAGAAAAGCGGCTCCGGAAAAAGGCTCCAGAAAAACGGCACCGGGTTTTCAAATCAACAGCTCGCTCATGAGCTTGGCCAACCCCGAGTTCTTAAAGGCCGAGTGAGTAATAGTGAGTATGGGGGAGTATTGTCTATAATACAGGCAAAGTTACTTGCAGACATACCCACAATTCAGTCCTCCAAGAATCGACAAGATTCTAGCAGTGTTTGGATACTCCTGTTCTGATGGCCATTTGAAAGGGAATTATTTATAAGGAACCACTTATTCCAGTACAATTACCCAGAACTTCTCAGCCGTCACTACTACTGGAGGAATATGCAAAAACTTGCACTCGATACATCGAGCATTATGACGAGTGTCAACGGTCCAAGGCGTCAACCCAAAACACTCCAGGCTTTTTACGACCTTTTTCCCCCCATCTGGCCGTTGGACCGACATATGTATGGAATTTTTTTCGGGATTGAACACGACCAGACCTGGACACAATGGCATTTTAGTGGTGATTGACTGTTTCACAAATTTGACACTTCATGCCCACCACGAAGAATACCACTGCTCCCGAGTGTGCTCAATTACTCATTGAACACGTATTCAGTCCTCATGGAATGCCTCACCCAATCGTTTCCAATCAAGATATCATCTTGGTAAGGCGAATATGGCATCAAATCATATGGCGGAAAAACCCCCCTATCTTTGGGTATCGAGAGCCTTTGACTACGACTTTCACTACCAAACCACACCCTCAATCTGATGGACAAACCGAATGCACCAATCGAACCGAACCCTGGTGGAACTTATGCGAACTATTTTGTTGTCCAAAGGTTCGCTATATGCCGATTGGTATGATAGTCTTCCTATCGCTGAGTTTGCTTACAACAACTCGTATTGACCTGGAAGTTTGGATAAAATCCACACACGTGGATACTAACTAGTCCGATTTTTTTTGTGACTGATAACCACAAAATGGTGACAACTGCTAAGTACCATCAAAAATCATGAATTGCCAGGAAATGAAAAAAGAAAGTTTTGCAATGTGACTCTAGTCAGCTTGTACAATTCTTCTTGTTAAAACATCCAAAAATACCAAGACGAAGATAAACCCATGCACCCCATGAATTTTACATGAGCAAAAACCACAATAACTACCTGGAAATACACACCTTTTCCACGGAAAATTGTGAAGGATTCATTTGTCACTTAAAAAGGTGTGCATGTCTGATTACACCTTCTCTACCATAGTAACTTACACAGTGACGTATGCGACTGTGGTACCCTAGGGAACAGCAAGTTGCCATTCATGGCAGCTGGTTCTCATCCCACTCTGAAGGTTCAACTTGATGGTCTGACCCCAATATTTTTAACCTTCGTAACTCAGTGGATATTCTTCACGAGATACTCAATAGAGTGTGGGGACCTCGGAATTGAGATTGAATGGGTGCAAAAAAACACCCGTGCACCACGCGACCTCAGCAGAAAAAGGCCCAACGCAAACGTCCTTTTTTTCGACTTACGGAAAGAAGAGTGGAGTGGTTGGAAACCTGGAATTCCGGACTTCACAAGGTACTGTTTTGAGTTGATAATCTTTGTGTGGTGGCCTTTTGGAGTTCCTGTAGCAGGACAATTCCGGCCGCGGCCCAATTCCGGCCAATTTCGGCCCAGCTATTAGATCAGTGCTCATAACTATTCATCATAATCATATTAGTATGTCAGAAAAAGTAAACAATACGGAGTGGTATTTTGTCCAATTTTACTCCATGGGAATTTGGAAAGCCAAAGAAACAACTGGCTGGATACGCAGACTCCCCCGCCAACTACTTGAGTAGCCCGATTCTTCCCTCTGCAGAAAGATCAGCAGATGAACTTAGTAAACAGAGTACGTGACGTAACCGAGCCCAAACAGAAGGTGAATTGTCTGAGTAGTCAGTAGACTAGCGTAGAGTAGCACTATACAGTAGCGGCGTAGTGCTTACAAGGTTCATGGTGGACTCAAGAAATCGGATGTAATGACGACGCACGAGGCGCCCCAGCCTTCCGTCGCGTTATTGATGTATGAAACAAAACCGCGACCACGAGTAAGAGAACCAGTCACTCTTCCTTATCTTGGTACAGCACACAAAGCACACAGAATATAGTGTAGCTGAATGAATTCTTGGCACCTGGCAAAAATACTTGCCAATCAGCAAATATCAACTTCAAAAAATGTGGGAATGATTCTGTTGATAGTATACTGTTGATAGTATATTCATATAGTGCAAGAGGTCCCCAAGACTGGTGAGTCAGGGGAAGATCAAACACAAAAGAAGATCGAAGATCAAAGAAGATCGAAGATCAAAGAAGATCGAAGATCAAAGAAGATCGAAGATCAAAGAAGATCGAAGATCAAAGAAGGTCAAAGATCAAAGAAGATCAAACACCAAAGACTAAAGAAGACCAAAAACCAAAGACTAAAGAAGACCAAAAACCAAAGACTAAAGAAGACCAAAAACCAAAGACTAAAGAAGACCAAAAACCAAAGACTAAAGAAGATCAAAGAAGATCAAAAACTAAAGAAGATCGAAGATCAAAGAAGATCGAAGATCAAAGAAGATCGAAGATCAAAGAAGATCGAAGATCAAAGAAGATCAAAAACCAAAGACCAAAGAAGATCAAACACCAAAAAAGACCAAACACCAAAGAAGATCAAACACCAAAGAAGACCAAAGAAAAGAGTCCCAGGAACCGTGCAGTAACTTCAGAATCTGACACAACCCTTTTTATCCCCGAAGACAACTCACACCCAGACGATCCCATTATCCACGCAATGCTGTAACGTATAGATGGTATACATGATATTCTTCGCGCCACACCAATTTACAGCCCCAGAGTGAGACTCAAATGCCGCGACTCCAATTCAATACCCACCAGAAAAAATTGAGCCAATAAAAGATTTCAAAAAAGTATCTGATTTAGAAGAGTCTAGGCCACAGAATGTTAGGGGGATGTTTCTGAAAAAAAACGATTGTTTTGGTTGCTTCTAATACTTTTGGTTGCTCCTGTTACTTTTGGTTGCTCCTGTTACTTTTGGTTGCTACTTTATTTCCTGGTGCTAGATATTTGATGTGGTGTTATTTCATGGTCGTTATTTGATGTGGTGTTATTTGATGTGGTGTTATTTGATGTGGTGCTATTTCTTGGCTGTTACTTCATGGTCGTTATTTCATGGTCTTATTTCATGGTCTTATTTCATGGCGTGCAAAATAGACTTGAGAAACTACTACTCAGTGTTGCTCAATATGAAGTGAGGATCGGGTCCAGGAAGAATGAGAATAGACCTCACGCCAGTGCCGCACCTAAAATGCGGGCACATAAAATGCCGGTGCTCGGCTTTTCTGATCAATCTCACTGAGATGTACATTGTCTTTTTATGAGAAGTGCACCTGGCCGAAAGAGCATGAAGAGTGACCAAAACACCCTGAGCCATGGAGTTCAAAGATTCTTGGGAATGTTAGTTTCTGATATTTGTTCGGATATTTATTCTGATTAGTTTCGGATATTTGTTCGGATATTGTTCTGACATTCAGAAACAAATACCTTTCATGAACCTTATGCTAAACCTTGGTGTGGCTAGGGGAATTACGAGTCCTTTGACTCTGTACAGGGAGTAACATGCACATGACCAAGCCCAGGTTTTTTTAACCTTTTCCGAAACAATGCTTTCTTAACTTCCTTAGTATGGTGCTATAAAAGGAGATCCCTTGGGTTCCAGACAAAAGCCTCAATCTATTTTTTCCTGTCAAACCAAATCACCATGAACCACTTCATCTTGGCCTTTCTTGCTACTATTGTCTGGCTAGAGTCTGCTAGCGCGTTGGAGGACTCTGTGTGGGTCTTGCTCACGAAGATTGGTAAGAAATACGTTATTCTTAATGCCCGCAAATTTTCCACCGTCAACTATATTACTATTGACCCCAACCCATCCGCCGATATCCCCCGGTTCAAATATATTAATGAAGTTGCTACTAGTTGGGCAGACGAAGACCCCGAGTATTTTGGCATTGTCAACGAATTTTTGGCCTACGGCAAAGATGTGAAGAACCCGTTTAAGTTGAAGTTGGGCCCGGGTCGCAAGGTTATGAATCTCCATCCATATTTGTGCCAGTATAACTACTCACACCGGGGGTTTTTTATGACTAGGAACTATACCACAAGAGCTGTGACTTGTTCCCCCGCAGAAATCTACTTGGTGGCTCTCCTGAACACAGGATTGTCAAATTACCCAACACACAGCGCCTGAGATCTGATGAATTAAATTGGCTAATTGTCTGACATGAGCTGAGTCATTCATATCTGAGCCAACTGTCTAATGTTTAGTCATTTGTGTCAGCACTAGGGCTTAGATAGTTAAGTCTAGTTTAGTGCTCGTTATTAGAGTTGGATGCTGTGAACGATTCCGATATACTAAAAACAGTCCGGTTCTTATTAGTGATATGTGATCTCAGCCCGCAACATGCTGTGTACTCATTTTAAATGTCTAATTTGAAATGAATCCCCTTGAGCTTTATGGATGGTATCAGCTCCAAGTACCTTCTACATTATATTTTACAGAAGAAAATGGAGATCGTTTACCGAAAGTGAATTTAAACTATTATCTTTGAAAGTTTCAAGTGATGTCAATGAATTCTATGAATCTTCATCACCAAGTTCCAAAATGTCATGAGATACAAGACTTTCTTTCTATTCTTTTTGATTATCAGACTTTCTTTTTTTATCAGACTTTCTTTTCTTATCAGACTTCCTTTTCTTATCAGACTTTCTTTTCTTATCAGACCTTTTCTTATCAGACCTTTTCTTATCAGACTTTCTTTTCTTATCAGACTTTCTTCTCTTATCAGACTTTCTTTTCTTCTTATCGTATTATTGAATCTATTCTAATCGGCATTCGCTTTAGCTATTAAATATGGAAGAGAATCAACAAATGGTATTTAGAATTATTGAGCAAGCATTTTAAGAAGACCAAAACTGAGATTTCAGAATAAGGATCGGAGAAAAAAATTACACTTACCTTTATTAAATTAACGTTATTTTTTAGGTATTCATATTTGATAAGATAAATTCATTCTTTTGAATTTGGCCGTCAAGGACCTTAGCCACTGGTATATGTGTGATAGTTCTAGAGTAGTAGTTTTAGATGAGTAGTTTTAGTTAAGTAGTTCTAAAGAGTATTTTTAGATGAGTAGTTTTAGTTAAGTAGTTCTAAAGAGTACTTTTAGTTAAGTACTTTTAGTTAAGTACTTTTAGTTAAGTACTTTTAGTTAAGTAGTTAGTTGAGTAGTTCTAGATGAGTAGTTCTAAAGAGTAGTTTTAGTTAAGTAATTCAACCTAGACAGTCTGTATGAGCCAAGACCCATCACCCAAAAGTTCATCCTCAAAGATGAGTAGCCCATTTTACGAGCTCTATATCCCCCTTCTGGTGGCAGCACTCGCATTACTCT
>NKZC01000218.1:0-28030 GCA_002374385.1 Metschnikowia borealis
AAAAACCCCCCCCCCCCCCGATATAGTTTTAGATAAGTATTAAAAATTCCCCCTCCGAAGGAGGGGCATTATTTTATTAAATGCCCCCGCGTGGGATCTACAGATTTATTAGACTCCTCTTTCCAGTTGTATTGCCTGTTCGATGATATCTAAGCACAACTGAGAATTAGGGTCATAAATTAAAGATAATATTCCCTACGGCGATATCAATATCACTGGGGATAATATTTTATAATGTCTGGTTATTTATGATAAATTGATAAAGATAAAGATAAACCTAATATCATAGGTAAATATTTAAAAATTGTAGGTATAGTAAATTCTGTTTCTATAAAAGTATTAGTATGAGGTAAACCTATATTTAAATGGAATATAACATTATCAGTAGATCAGTAGATCAGTAGAACAGTAGATCAGTAGAACAGTAGATCAGTAGAACAGCAGAACAGCAGAACAGTAGACCAGCAGAACAGTAGACCAATAGAACAGCAGAACAGTAGAACAGTAGACCAGTAGACCAGTAGATGTTAGATTCTGGTTACGCCCAGTACTCTGTTTGTATGTTTATTCGCCGATAGATCCCCAATAGGTGGGGATCCGAGTACTTATATAGTTAGCCTGTGAGTACCAGAGAAGAGGAGCATGGCGGTTAAACGCCATGTCACGAGGTAAGGTGAAAGGATGGGTCCAAGTCACGGGGTATGACGCATTGGACAAGTCATTGGCATTCGTAGGCTCTAACAATACCTCTATGGGTAGTGTGTTTACCCATGGTGGGTCTAACAGTAGATCAGTAGACCAGTAGACCAGTAGACCAGTAGACCAGTAGATCAGTAGACCAGCAGATCAGTAAACCAGTAAACCAGTAAACCAGCAGAACAGCAGACCAGTAGAACAGTAGAACAGTAGACCAACATCTAGTTGTCCTCTTTGTGGAATACCTTACTCCACTGCCATTCTCGAAAAGGTCAAACACATTTTCTTTGAATGCACTATGGCGGAAGTTATCTGGCAAGAATGCAAAATGTCAGGAACTCCTTCAATTCAATACGCGGTGGGAAAGCCTGATTCTGATTTCAAAAAGCTTGATCTCTATTATTATTACATCAAGACTTTGATCACTTACAGAAAACCAACCAAACGCCGAATCGATTTTGATCTTACCGAAGATTTGATTCCTTTGACGCCGGATTCAACGCGCAAAAATATCTCTTACTTTAAACCGTTCTATCGACGACGTTTTTAGTTGATCTTTTTAGAACGCCATTATAGACGGAGGTCTCAAAACTCACTGCGCAAACTTTCACTTCTCTAAACACTTCGGTGTTCTCTGTCGGAGTTTTTCACTTCTCTAAGAAGTTTTCTCCGAAACAAATTTATAGACTCGTAGCCTATGAATAAAGATATATATATATAGACCAGTAGACCAGTAGATCAGCAGAACAGTAGACCAGTAGACCAATAGATCAGTAAACCAGTAGACCAATAGAACAGTAGACCAGCAGAACAGCAGATCAGTAAACCAGTAGACCAGTAGACCAGTAGAAGCAGCTCACGAGAAAATCCTCAAGTATATACTTATCTTGACACTATAATTTTGTGACAGAATTGAGACTTATTTCATATTCTCCACAGATTCATCCACTGAACTTTCATTAGACTGTACTCCATGGTTCTTGAAAGGACCACCAGATGTACTGTTAAAGGGACACGGAGTTAAATAACCTGAAAGCAAGAGCACACATAAAGAAGAAATCATAAGGCACCACTTGACGAGACTGTATATAAGCCATCACTTTCTTTTCCTTTTATCCCCCTTTATTTCGTCTATTCTTTTTTTAGACATTTTGGTTTTTTCCGTTTACACTTTTGCTGGGATTTTTAGTGTTCTTAATGAAATTCGCACTGAATAATTGCTCGCACCTTGGGTCTAAGAAAGTATAAGAACATACAAACTATTGAGCCTTAAAAATCGAAAACACGTCCGAAAGAATATTCCTTTATGTTTCAAATTCACCAAGGGTCCTATTAATACATTACTGGAACTTTCGTTGAAGTAGCAGTTTCTAAGGGTTCAAGTGGTGGCTACGATTATGAGCCCTGCCCCACCCAGCTATGGATGAGAGCATAATTAGAGCCCCTCTCCGTCATTTCTCTGGCCATCTGATTGGACTTCCGGCGATACATTAAGTGATTAACATCACAAAGGTATTGGGTTAATAAGGCCTGGCACCGTGGCCCAGGAGTGCAGTGAAGTGGGCTCCGCGCGGGACCGACCGGTAATTACCGAAAAAGGCAAGTTCTCGGACATACTTCAGATTCATGATATAAACAGCAAAAACTCCATAACACCAAAACATTCTAAACAGTATTCCGCAGCAGCGTGGTTATAGACCCGTTGTTTCCACCAGGTCGTATCACGAATTAGTATGGTTTAAATAGAGTAGGTATTAATGAGTAGACACTCCTTAGTGGATTCCGACTTCCGACTTCCACGGCCACCGTCCGGCTGTCTAGATGAACTAACACCTTTTGTGGTGTCAGATTAGAGTGAATTCTGGCACTTTAACTTTACGTTCTGTTCATGCCGCATCGCCAGTTCTGCTTCCCAAAAATGGCCCAGTGAAAGCCATACATTCGTGAAAATGTTCAATAAAGTAACATCTTCTTCTTGCATATTCAAAGTTTGAGAATATGCTAAGGCTAATTTTGCCCCGAGACATCTAATCATTTTTGCTTTACCTCATAAAACTGTTTGGAGCTTCTGCTATCCTGAGGGAAACTTCGGCACGAACCAGCTAGATGGTTCGATTGCTTTTTCGGCCCTATACCCAGATTTGATGCTCGATTTGCACTTCAGAACCACTACGAGCTTCCACGAGAGTTTCCTCTGGCTTCACCCTATCCAGGTATAGTTCACCATCTTTCGGGTCCTAATAATTATGCTTCCTCTCCCTCTCTTTAGGACAGGAGGGTTGACCAATATTTTCATTGGGCATTTGGGCTTGACCAATTACTTCCATAATCGTTAGACTCCTTGGTCCGTGTTTCAAGACGGGCAAGAAGAAAGACTCTTGGGGGATCCCTACGCTGAAGGAGTCCCTTTAACATCTTCCCTCCCCTTCCCTTTCAACAATTTCACGTACTTTTTCACGTACTTTTTCACGTACAGTTCCACGTACAGTTCCACGTACAGTTCCACGTACAGTTCCACGTACAGTTCCACGTACAGTTCCACGTACAGTTCCACGTACAGTTCCACGTACAGTTCCACGTACAGTTCCACGTACAGTTCCACGTACAGTTCCACGTACAGTTCCACGTACAGTTCCACGTACAGTTCCACGTACAGTTCCACGTACAGTTCCACGTACAGTTCCACGTACAGTTCCACGTACAGTTCCACGTACAGTTCCACGTACAGTTCCACGTACAGTTCCACGTACAGTTCCACGTACAGTTCCACGTACAGTTCCACGTACAGTTCCACGTACAGTTCCACGTACAGTTCCACGTACAGTTCCACGTACAGTTCCACGTACAGTTCCACGTACAGTTCCACGTACAGTTCCACGTACAGTTCCACGTACAGTTCCACGTACAGTTCCACGTACAGTTCCACGTACAGTTCCACGTACAGTTCCACGTACAGTTCCACGTACAGTTCCACGTACAGTTCCACGTACAGTTCCACGTACAGTTCCACGTACAGTTCCACGTACAGTTCCACGTACAGTTCCACGTACAGTTCCACGTACAGTTCCACGTACAGTTCCACGTACAGTTCCACGTACAGTTCCACGTACAGTTCCACGTACAGTTCCACGTTCTTTTCAAAGTTCTTTCTTCTTTCCATCACTGTACTTGTTCGCTATTGGACTCTCGTCAATATTTAGCTTTAGATGGAATTTACCACCCACTTCGGCTGCATTCCCAAATAACCCGACTCTTTGGAATAAAATTATAGTGCCAGTGGACGATACGGGGCGTGTTGCTCAAAGAAGATATCTGTCCCAAGTTCCCTAAATAGGGCTAGTCAGTCCATGAACAAAGTCAACGATAATACAAACAGCTTGTCTGATATTGATAGCCATCTCTGCATATCTGTTATATCCCGGTTATAACGCGAAGCTATAAGATTTATATTCGATGAAGATTGCTCAACAGAGAATATGAGTTTTTTTAGTGCTTCTTTTTTAGTGTTGGAGCGAAAACCTGGCCTGTGAAAACTCTTGACAAGAACATGGTGGTGATGTTCTTGGACGTCATCATTGTACGAAACACCGTGATGGCCGAGGACACAGCTTGATCCAATGTCTTTTTAGGATGGGAAAAGTGCCAAAGCCAACAATATAGTGTAGTGTGTAGTGTTGTCCACTGTGGACCAGACGATAAGCTTCTAATACCTCTTTGGAAGAACTGTCCATAGTGAATCTAACATCTTAGTATATCTTTTTCTCCATCGTATGTGCCCCTGGAGAGCAGGCGAAGAGATAGATCATCTGACTTGAAAGAGATTATTCACTCTAATGTAGTGAAATGTAGGCGATCCAACTATGTGATTTCAATGGGCTATATGTAGGCCTTTGTTAGGTTCTTGTAGGCATACACCATACCATGGAGAAATACATTGAATTGAATCCACTCGGATGAAGGTAGGCGAGTGCTTTTCAATTGCAGTGACAAATATTAGATAGCGTCACGTGTCCAGCAGCAAGTGTGGAGGCGTTCCAAGTTTACACACCTTCCAAGGCTGTAGCAATATGACCAGGGTAGAATGAGCTATAGTCGGACCTGTGGTATCCTGCAACTACCATTCTAGGCAAGCCACTATGTCTGAAAGCCACTTCACCTGGGTACACAACACTAGACTCACAGAAGACTATGCTGGACCACACCACACTACCAATGCGTAAGTGATCCCTCAACATACCGAATATTCTGCTAGAGGTTCAGGAGTTATAGGGATGTAAACGAAGGCCCATTCTCTGAAATACGCAAGAGCAGGTACATGTCGATAGAGCCTGGCCCAGGTATAGATTTGAGACATCTTCAAGAGCATTCAATAAAGAGCTCAACAACAAACCCAACGAGGCCAATCAATCAATATTCCTCAATGCCAACCTTGAAGCACACGAGTGATGGATTCACACAAGAACAGGTCAGAACTTCTCTCAAATGTTATATCATGAAAATGAAGCACAACAAGTAACAAGCAATGAAACATAAAAAGAACATTAACATGAAATATCATTCCATCATGATCTTATGAAAATCTCCGAAAGATCTCATTCTTTGCCATGAACATTTCATGATCTCCCTGAAACACATAGACTCTAATCTCAAGTAGTTGGACCATCCAAATACTGCCGAGCCCGTAGTTTCGGGCCCCACCAAATGGACGTTTCAAGATTTGATCCCAGAAAAATTTTGTTTTATCCATGGGACATGATACCAACTTTGGCTGTCCAATTGTGGCTGACCTATTGGAGTTGGGTAAACATCAAAATGAACATCAGTAGAATCTGCGCGAAATAAGCCAATTAAGCTTCTTCCATGCACTCACATGCTAAAATGCTTCTATCTGTTAGAGACCGGCACTTTGATCGCACGCCTATTGTTTGAAGGGCCATAGATCCAAAACGCGCATTGAACACATCACGTGAAGTGCCAGAGAATGCGCGATCTGCCGTGGTGTGTGGCCCATGATGAGGGCATGTGCATACACGCGCATCCGCGTATATGTTTGAAGTGGCATCACGTGTGTGTTTGAAGTGGCATCACGTGTGTCAAAGTATGGGAAAAAACAATGTCACGTGGCGTACAAGGCTACACACAACTACGCCATTCTGCCTCTATCAACCTCTTTATCCTTATCGCCATCCAGATTCCCCCATTTCCAAGGTTCCAACCCGTGTTTCCCGTACGTTGTTTAGGCCACCGGTCGGGCCAGGCACGTGACTGCGCATGCATGCGCGTTTCTTTTTCAACCCCCATTCTCAGATTGCGCGCTTCGGATCAGTTCCAAGGCCTGGAATTTTTTGACCTTTGTTTTTTAACATCTCCTGAGTCTTAGAATCAGCTCGCCCCTTGCATCTTAGCAACTAATTTTGGGCTCTTTCCGGTGTATTTTTCAACCCATCTTTGGACATCAGAGGGATCGTTTTTGCGTGGTAAAAAGAAAATCACCCCATATTTGCTGTTATTCTTAGAATTGCCATTCTCTGTTTTCATCAGAGCCTGTTCCAAATATAGAACCAGTCAACCAGTCAACAGACCAATATCGAACAGTCAACAAATAAGTCATCAGAATAATCAAACGAGCAGTCAATAGACCAATCAACCAATCACCAACCCAATCATAGACCAGTCTAGTCCATGAACTTCTTTCTCCTTTTTCTAGCGTGGGCTTGCACCGCCTATGCCAAACGAAGCCTTACAGCCACGTCCTTGGTGACGTGCATGTCCAACTCGCAGATTTCACCATCATACTTTAACGTCACATTCAACCCCGACGACAATTCGTTGCGTTATAACCTCGACTTGACCACGGAGATCTCCGCCAAGGTCATGGCACACATCCAGGTGTATGCATATGGTTTCGTGATCATCGAAAAGACTATCGACATGTGTGACATTGGCTGGAAGCAGTTCTGCCCTATTTACCCGGGCACCATGCAGATCGAGTCCATCCAGTACATCTCCGAGACGTACGCCAACCAGATCCCCAACATTGCTTATAATGTGCCGGACATCGATGCTGTGGTCAAGCTTAATGTCTATGACCAGAACAATGGAGAGCGTTTGTCGTGCCTTCAAACTTCGTTTACCAACGGTAAGACTGTTTCCCAAACGGGAATCAAGTGGGCCTCAGCCTGTATTGCCGGTTTGGGGCTTCTCATTGCTGCCGTCATGTCCACTTTCGGTAACTCCAATGCGGCCTCTCACATCGCCACCAATGCTGTTTCCTTGTTCTTATACTTCCAGTCGGTGGTGGTAGTCTGCATGCAGTCCGTGGACCGGGTTCCCCCCATAGCATCTGCGTGGTCAGAGAACTTGGCCTGGTCCATGGGCTTGATCCGTGTTGAGTTCATGCAGAAGATTTTCCGTTGGTATGTCCAAGCAACTGGAGGCACGCCTTCGTTGTACTTCTTAAGCTCCAGCCAACAGATCTTGGTGCAGAGAGCCTTAGGGTACTTGAGGAACTTGCACGACTATGTGCAGAACGACTATACCATCACCCCAGGGCACAAGCGGTCGTTAGACTTTTCGTTAAACTCCAACCAGAACTTGATTGTGTTGCGAGGAATCAAGCGTATTGGCTATAACTCGCACATCGAGCCCACGTCCATAGTGGTCACGGGCTTTGCCTTTTTCGTGCTCATTGGCTTTGTCTTGACGGTCGTACTCGTGATGGTCAAGCTGGTGGCTGTGCTTCTTATCCGCATGAACAGAATGAACCCCAACCGGCTTTCGCACTTCCGGTCCTCGTTCCCCATCATTTTAAAGGGTGCTTTGTTGAGATACATCAACATTGGTTTTCTCCAGTTGGTCATCTTGTCGTTGTTCGAGTTCACAGTGAGGGACTCACCAGCCGTTATTGTATTGGCATGTCTCACGCTCATCTTAGCGATTGGTATCATGGCATACTCTTTCTGGAACACCCATTTGCACGGAACCAGATCTCAAAGAAAGTTTAACAACCCAGCTGCGCTCTTGTATGGGGAAACCCGGGTGTTGCACAAGTTCGGTTTCTGCTACACCATGTTCAATGCTCAGAAATATTGGTTCGGCATGGTGTTGGCGGTGTACGGGCTTGTCAAGGCCATTTTCGTTAGCTTGTGTCAAGGCTCCGGCAAGGTCTCCTCCATTGTGATCTTCGTGCTCGACTTGGCATACATGATTTTCCTCTTTATCCAAAGACCTTTCATGAACAAACCGACTAACGTGTTGAATTACTGCATGGCAGTGGTGGTGACTATCAACTCGCTCTTGTTTGTCTTTTTCTCCGATCTTTTCCGACAACCTGCCCAGGTGGCTTCGATTATGGGTTGGGTGTTTTTCATCTTGAACGCAGCCTTTTCTCTTGTTCTTTTGATGATGATCATTGGTATCATCGTGTTGGCGATCGTTTCCAAGAACCCCGATGCCCGTTTTGCTCCTGCTAAAGACGACAGAACCTCATTCCAAAGACAGTCGTCTATCAAATATAAGAATTCCGAAAAAACCATGTCACAGGAGGCCCGGACCCAAAATGAGTTGTTTGCCTTGGGTGCAGCAGCTCAGGATCACCAGCATGACTGGGAAACAGAAATGTACCGTCTCAATGATATCCAGAACCACTCGGAGGGCAGCTATGAGGCCGAAGCCTCGCTCTTGGACCGCAACAGCGACGAAAAGTATGAGTTCTCATCTTCGGCCACCAACGCCGCCAACAGCGACGAGAGCGTAGAGAAGACTTTCGGGGAGAAGCTCAAAATAAAGCTCAACCGCAGGTTCTCTTCCAAGGACCCCTCGCCCAAGAATAACGGTGACATCACGCGATTGAGCGATACGCTCAGCGCCGATACCGTGGGAAACCTTTCTCTGGGGCCCAATGGAAGGCCCATGGGACATGCCCGCAATGAGTCGGTCAAGTCCAGCGCAGTATATTCCGATTATTCGGAGTCAGACCCCACCCGAGCCGAAAGAATCTTATAGATTGTCTTATAGAATGCACATGAAAATATCAGTAAACTTTTAGTAAGTGTAGAACATTCCTATTTTGACTCCATATTCTTCTCCCAACTCTCCGAATCCCACGTGTCCCAATTCTCATCCCAGATCTCAGAAAGAGCATCGGAAATCTCCCCAGCAGTAATACTTTCAGCCATACTCTCCTCCCAAACATCCTGTAGAGCCTGCACCACGCGGATGCTTTTAGCCTTGTCCACCGAAGACAAAAACAAGGCTAGCACCAAGCTTGAGTCCAAACGAGCTAACATGGTCAATTTGTACATGATCATCCTGGAAAACCGAGGCCCGATGCTCAGGAGCTTGGTGTGCATGGTCTCCAACGTCACTGCAAGAGCCGCAGATAAAACCGCCTGCTCCAGCAGGTTATACGTGTACCTTTCAGTCATATCCACGTCCTTCATCCACGAATCTGGATATTCTTCTGGATCCGTTTTGGGAAACCGAGGGTCCCAGTAGGACGGCGACTTTAGGTATGGCACGTGGTAGATCAACTTGGCCTGGCTGAGCAGTAGTGAGAGCCAGTGCGTGGCATAATCGTCTGCCACCAAAGGACATAAGGGAACGGCATTTTCGGGGTCACCGTCTAGTACGCTCTTTTCACTGTCGAGTTCATTTTCAGAAGATTTCACATCCTGAGCCCAACTTCTTTTTCCTCTCCCCAAATTTTTTTTTTCTTCTTCGAGCAGTGGCTGAGTTTTTTGGGGATCGTCGTGAGGCTCGATGTGAGGCTGGATCTGCGGCGCTTTCAGGTGCGCTTTTCGCTGCTCTTTTCGCTGGTCTTTTCGCTGCGCATCGTCAAAAATCGAGTGCGGGGATGGCTGCAAATAATGTAGATGGGTCCTCGAGAGCGAGGCGGGCTCCTCCCCCTCTTTATATATTCGCTCCGCTGCTTTTGTGGCATGTTTCATATCTGAAACACCCCCGTCTTGGCATTTACCACCCATGCATGCCCCCTTACCACCCCCTGCCGATGCACTATATAAATCCCCCTCCTCCCCTGCTTCCTGGGACTCACTAGAAAAGAGCACGCCTACAAATGTGGTGGGAAGAAACAACACAAGGTTCAGGCGGGCGTACCGTTTGCGCCGGGCCATGCGGAAACACAGGCTGGTGTTGGTATCTAGCTCCATGTCTTCGTACCAATGGAAGATCCGGCCAAATTTGCCGTCAGAAAAAAGCGACCTAATGAAACTGAACGCACCGCTCTTCTGGAGCCGCTGCAATATCCCAGCTCTGTTGGGTTTCGGTAAGAAGTTCCGGACTCTTTGAAGGTGCCACTTGATGCTCCGTGGACTAGCAGCCGTGCTGAGCAGGGTTTGGGGCTCCGTGCAGAATAGCGACGAAAACTCGTCGGAGGTGGTATTCAACGGGACACTTATTGAGAACACCGCTTCTCCTTTTTTGCACTTGGTGAGCACCACATAGTGGTCGATGTGGAGGGGGAAGAAGCTGATGGCGTATTTGCGGTGGACTTTGAAGCCGGAGAAGAGGAGAACCGATCGCGTGGAGCAGAGCCCGGCAAGCGTGCCCCCCCAAAACATAAATCCTGCTAAGACTTTGACCCAGGGAACTCTCATTGGCCAGAACCATCAATTTGTGACGTTTTGGTGCTACAAGTTTGGCAGTCGTTCGCAGTCGTCGCAGTCGCAGCACTTGTTCGCAGCAGTTGTTTGTGCCTGTGGTTGCAAGAAGCCAGTGCATCATGTTGACGATTTATTTTTGAATTCATCTGAGTTAACTTTGAATCAGCTTGAAAATTCAGCTTTTGTTTGATGAAGGTGGAATCTATATTACTTAAAGTTTTGGTTATGGTTGTGTGGTGAATATGGCTACGAAGATGCGGAGGTACGGGTGTCATCTCATGAAAAATACTCGAGATGCCTTCTCATCGCACTGCGCTACTATTCATACCCCAATATGGAGCAGACCAACAAACCCCATAGAGGGGGGGATACCAATAAGAAAACGGCCAAGAAGAAGTTGCATCAGAATGGCTACAACGCCAAGGCCTTTGCCGTGGCTGCTCCTCGCAAGTTGGAACGTCAAGCCAGAAGAACTCACGATAAAAACGAAAGGAAGCTCCATGTGCCCATGGTGGACAGAACTCCAGACGATGACCCACCTCCAGTGATTGTGGCCATTGTGGGTCCACCAGGAACGGGAAAAACCACGTTGATTAAGTCGCTTGTTAAGAGAATGACCAAAACCACGTTGACCGAAGTCAAGGGTCCCATCACCATTGTCAGCGGCAAAAGAAGGCGGTTGACGTTCATTGAGGTCAAAAACGACCTTAATTCCATGATTGACGCTGCCAAAATTGCTGACTTGGTGCTTCTTTTGATCGACGGAAACTTTGGTTTGGAGATGGAAACCATGGAGTTTTTGAATATTGCCCAGCACCACGGAATGCCTCGTGTGTTGGGAGTCTCCACGCATTTGGACTTGTTCAAGTCTCAGAGCACATTGAGAACATCCAAGAAGAGGTTGAAGCACCGGTTCTGGACCGAGGTGTACCAGGGAGCCAAGTTGTTCTACCTCTCGGGTGTGATCAATGGCCGGTACCCCGACCGGGAGATCTTGAACTTGTGTCGGTTCATGTCGGTGATGAAGTTCCGGCCGTTGAAGTGGAGAAACGAGCATCCATACCTATTGTGTGACCGAGTCACGGACTTGACCCACCCCCAGAAGATTGCCGAAAACAGCAAATGTGACCGGAACGTCGCCTTCTACGGCTATTTACACGGTACACCTTTGGCTGTCCAGGATGCCAGAATGCATATTGCCGGAGTGGGCGACTATACCGTGCACAGTATAGAGAAGTTGCCGGACCCATGCCCTACGCCTTATTACGAGCAGAAATTGGACGACATCGAAAGGGAAAAGGCCAAGGAAGCGGCCGAGGCCGGAGAAGAAGTTGCCCCGCTCAGAAGACGCAGAAGAAAGAGATTGGAAGACAAGCAAAAGATCATTTATGCGCCAATGTCGGACGTGGGCGGTGTCTTGGTGGACAAGGATGCCGTGTACATTGATGTGGGCGAAAAGCAGTCCTTCGTCAAGAGAGACGACCAATCCGACGAGGAAATGGGCGAGGGTGAACGCTTGGTTACTGGCTTACAGGGAGTAGATAAAACCACACATGAGAAGTTTGCCGAGGGCCCAGGATTACAGTTGTTCTCCAATTCAGAGGCCATTGAAGCAGCCAATCGTGAAGACGAAGAAGAGGAGCTCCAGGGCTTGGTTTCCGAGGATGAAGAGGCCCAAGAAAACACGGGCAGAACCGCCTTGAGAAGTGCCCGGGTCTACGGCAAGTCTGTACAGGAAGACACTGAATTCGACAATTTATCGGATGAAGAGGACGATGACGGAGACCACGAGGGAGACCACGAAAAGGGCTACGGCCAAAAAGTGGAGATTGATTTCGGTGACTCGGCCAAGGCAAACACATTGGAGTTTGTGGAGGATTCGTCTTTATCTTCAGACGACGAACAATCATACACCAAGATGGCGTCCAAGTTGAAGGGCTCAGTACAGCGTCGCTGGGATATTAACAAGCTTCTATATTTGGACAACATCGAGCCGCTGGATGCCATCAAGAGGTGGAAGCAACAGGAGGAGTCGGACGAGGAAGAGTCTGACATTGAGGAAGATGAAGAAAACTTCTTTAAAAAGAGGCAGACAGCACAAACTACTGACGACTTGGACTCTTCAGTGCCCAAATTTCCATCTTTGGAAGAATTAAAGAACAAGTTTGATTCTTCCAGGATCGAAGATAGCGACGAGGAGTACGAAAACGGGTACAAGGCGCTCAAGGCCCGGCTTCTCGTGGCCCCAAAGATCTCCGACAAGGACGGAGAGGGAGACGAAGAAGAGGATGAAGAGGGAGATTTCGAGGATTTGGAGGCCGGAGACGACAACGAGGAGGACGGCAATGCAGGAGAAGACTTTGCTGATTTCGATGAAGAGGAGAAAAAGGGAGACGACAGTGAAGACGGTGAAGAAGAAGGAGAGGAAGAAGACGAAGAAGAGGAGGATGAGAATCTCAGCGTGGAGCAGAAACGAGAGTTGAATGCAGCCAAAAAAGCAAAGCTCAAGTTGCAGTTCGAAGAGGAGGAGGACCGGGAGTTCGGGGCCAAGGACTTCGAGGGCGACACCGAGGCAGATACCTGGTACGAGTTCCAAAAGAACAAAATGGCCAAGCAATTGGAGATCAACAAGGCGCAGTTCGAGGAGATGGACCCCCACACCAGGGTCAACATTGAAGGGTACCGAGCCGGATCGTACGTGAAGATTGTGTTTGAAAAACTTCCGTGTGAGTTCATCAACAACTTGCAGCCCGAATACCCCATTGTGCTTGGAGGCTTATTGTCCACGGAGTCCCGGTTTGGAATCATGAACGTGAGGATCAAGAGGCACCGGTGGCACAAGAAGATCTTGAAGAGTCAAGACCCTTTGATTCTCTCGTTGGGCTGGAGACGGTTCCAGACCATTCCCATCTACACCACGTCGGATTCCCGGACCAGAAACAGAATGCTTAAGTATACGCCTGAGCACGCCTACTGTTTTGCATCGTTCTATGGTCCATTGGTGGCACCCAACACGACGTTTGTGGGCTTTAACATCATTGACCAGCAGTCGACCACCGGTTCTTTCCGGGTGGCAGCCACCGGTGTGGTGGAAGACCTCAATTCGTCGGTGGAGATCGTCAAGAAGTTGAAGTTGGTGGGACATCCTTATAAGATCTTCCGCAACACGGCGTTCATCAAGGATATGTTCAGCAATGCATTGGAAGTGGCCAAGTTCGAGGGAGCTTCGATCCGGACGGTTTCCGGAATCCGAGGCGAGATCAAGAGGGCACTCTCCAAACCCGATGGCTATTTCAGAGCCACGTTCGAGGACAAGATCCTCATGTCGGATACCATCTTCTTGAAGACGTGGTATCCCGTGAAAGTCAAGGAGTTCTACAACCCCGTGACGTCGATGCTCTTGAGAGACCACGAGCAGTGGCAGGGCATGAGATTGACGGGCCGTGTCCGGGCGGAAAACAACGTCGAGACGCCATTATTGGCCGACAGTGCATACAAGAAGGTGGAGCGGACGGAGCGCAAGTTCAACACATTGAAGGTGCCCCGCAGTCTCCAGAAGAACCTTCCCTTCAAAGCACAGGTTTCGGAAGTCAAGCCGCGCGCCAAGCCGTCGTACATGGAAAAGCGGGCGGTGATTGTGGACGGCGACGAAAAGAAGATGCGTGATTTGGTGGAGAAGATCCAGGAGTTGAAGAAGAGCAAGGACAAGAAGCGCAGCGACAAGAAGCACGAGAAGTTCCAGGAGCGGTTGAAGGAGTACGCCAAGAAGGACGAGTTGCGCCAGGAGAAGGAGAAGGAGCGCAAGAAGGAGTACTTTGTCAAGGAGGGCAAGAAGCGGAAGATGGAGGAATCCGGGTCCAATAAGAAGAGGGCCCGATAATGGTCAGGATTTTGGCACATGAGGGATTTGTATCTGGTTATCTGGTGTGGACCAGAACACTTCCTTTCTCGTCTTTATCCATGATACTCTCCCCAAAAAGAATCATAAATAAAGAACCAAAAATAAGGTATAGAGAATCAACAAGGAATAATGAATGAGCTCCACTAGCTGAAAAATACTGCTGATATTGTTTCTCACAAATGAATTTCCAACCCACACGTCTAGTAGCATTACTAGTGAATCATCAGTACTGATAATCAGTACTAGTGTCAGTAGTAGAAAGTAACCACTCGATCCACCAAGACCATGAATTAATCTTGAACTAAATCAATCTTTGAGTTGTTCATAGTCCATAATAATCACCATCATCCATGGTAAGGATGCACTAGGTTTTCATAATGCCAGTATTTCATATGGTTTCATCAGCATGAGTCCATGGTCACCAAAATTCACTGTAACGCTCATTTAGTGTTCATATGGTGTTCATATGGTGTTCGTATGATGTTCATGATGTTCATGATGTTCAATGTCCAATTAGTTTCCACGAAACTGCCCATTATGTTAGACTCAATTGCAACAATCAATAATGAAGTCTATGGTATCTCCATGAATATTCATAATAGCAGTCCATGGAATTGACTATGAGACTTCCACAAGTTGACCATAGTGACCATAATGACCATAGTGACCATTATAGTAGCGGCGCATAAACACTCCATATAGTGATTTTCATTGTATGATCTCCATGTAATCTTTATGATCTAGTGGTAATCATTGACTATGATATGGTTGCTCAATAATGGTTCCCTTATATTTCCCACGTGTTCTCCACAGTGATCCATACCATTATTTCCATGAGATACCCCCCATGAGATTTTACTCATAAGATATTCTATCCCTCATAAGATATTTCTCATAAGAATAATTGTGACATGTGATGCCTAGAACTGTCCACAATTATTGAATACTTTTGATTCATAATAGTGTTCTGATGTGTTTTCATGAGTCCCCCAATAAGTTCTCGAATGGTCTTCTGATAAGTTCTCAAAAGGTGGTCTAGTTCTTATGTGAAGTCACATTCTCCTGATCTCATGCATCAGACTTGGTCTCAATCTCTTAATGTCCATAGCTGCTATTATGGTCTCGAGGTGATAAGATCTCAAGGTGATAAGATCTCTTATAACGTCCCATGGTGATTTCATAATCCACTTAATAACGTATAAGGAATATGAGATCTCTGAATTTCATGGTTAATTCACAGAGATTTGAAAGATCTCGTAATCACATGGTTACGTCAAGAAGCTTTGGAAGATCTCGTAATCACATGGTAATTCCTTTAGATCTTCAAGGTCTCGTAATCACATGGTAATTCCTTTAGATCTTCAAGATCTCAATTTTATAAGCAACAAGATTCCACAATTGCCTCGATCCATGGCCTAAGATTATGAACACAACATCGAGATAATCAATCCAAAAAAGTCTTTCCAATCTCTTTTCAACCAAAAGTTGTAAAATAGCTAAAATTTCTCTGAGGTGTTTTTTTTTTGATTTTTGTTCGGCGGCTCCGGAAACTTGGTGATCGGCTTTGGGATCGACTGGATCTGGGGACGGCCTGCATGTGGCGCGAGGCGCCCGCGTCATGGACCAACTCACTCACAGGACCCCACCGTCTCTTTAGCCGCCCATGCCCGAGTACCAGAACAAGTACGTTTCGGATATTCTCCTCAAGCGGCCACACGAGACCTTTGTGGACGACCCTTGCTCGCTCCTGGAGGTCAACGTGGCCGAGCTTGTGTTTGACCTCGAGCACAATATCAAGGATATCAACACGCTTCATTTGTACCACGCGGTGGCCATTCTCCGCCAGGTGGTGGAGGATCTTATTGCTTTGGGCTCCGATCCTGAAAAGTGTGCCTCCTTCCGAAAAACCCAGCTCCGGCGGAACTCCATTGACCTTGAAGAATTGGAGCATGAAGAGAGGGAGAAAGCTCGGGGCAATGGAGACACAGAAAGCGGGGAAAATAATGGGGACAGAGGTAGTAGTGAGATAAATGGAGAGAGAAGTGAAGAAAGGAGTGGGGAGAGGGAGGGAACGAATGGAGAGAGGGAGGGAACGAATGGAGAGGGGGAAGAGCTGGCTGCAATTAATACCCAGGGAAAGAAGGCGGCCTTTTATCATCCCAACCAAACCCACGACTGCACAGACAATGGCTGTCATTCAAAAACAGTAGGCGACCCGCAAATATGCATGCAACAGCTCCTCCAAGCCACGTCGTTTGAAAAGGCACAGCTGCCGATCTCCCTGCTCTGCAACCAACGGTTGCGCAAGGAGGTGGTGTTTCATATGCAGCCGCAGGTACAAAACCAAGCCGTGCATCTAGTGCGCAACTTCAGTCTAGCCAAGGCGCCGCCTATAAGTATCGAGGAATTCCTCGTGCGGATCCACACCTACCTGCCGTCGATTTCGGTGGCCGTGTATATCCACAGTGCGTATATGCTCTACAAGTTGAGTGTGGTGTTGGGGGTGGTGACGCTTACGCCGTGTAATGTGCACCGCTTCTTGTTGGCGCTGCTCCGGTGCCTGACCAAGAAGTTGGAGGATGTGTACCAGAAACAAAAGAGTTTTGCGGCGGTGGGAGGACTTGAGCTCCGGGACTTGTGCCGCATAGAGGTGAGTTTCTTGTACTTGTTCAACTTCCAGGTGATTGTGAGTGAGGCCTTACTCAATGAGTTCTTGGGCAGCGGGTTCGTGGCCCTCCACGAGGCGGTATTAAAAACAGACCAAGCATAGCTAGAACTAATACAGAAAAAGGAAAAAAAAAAGGATAGAAGACAAAAAGATGCGATTTCTGTGGATCGAACACAGGACCTTCAGATCTTCAGTCTGACGCTCTCCCAACTGAGCTAAAACCGCGAAAACCCATGCCGGGACTCGAACCCGGAATCTTTTGATTAGAAGTCAAATGCGCTAACCATTACGCCACACAGGCCTTTCAAGAAATTAAAGTTGTACGGTTCAATAGATGAGAGTAGAAGTGGGTAGAAGTACATCGGGTTCCGCCCGAATTCCAGAGAACTTTGATGAGACCAAGGGACATAAAAGGGATAGTGAAGAAATTCCAGAGTATTTTGATTGGACGGTGGGAAAGGTTTCTAGAACAATAGTGGGGTAGATAGCGGAAGCAGAAAAAGTGCAAGATTTCCTAATTGGGCCAGCGCAAGTGGACCAGGGCGTGGGTGCAGGCACGAGGGTAGTCGAGACGTATGCGCCGCACGCCCGAAACACGCATGACGCCAAGCCTGCACGGCGTGCACACAGGGCCCCGATGACCACCCGGTACAGCCTTCCTAGCCTACGTCAGCGGGGAGGCGCCTATTAGCGGAAAGATTTTCAAGGAGGGAAAGAGAGGCCAGAGTTATATGCAGGCCGCTGCCGATGCACATCCCCGAAAGCACGCACACCCAGGTCCCCAGAGTGCTACAGCAGTAGATTTAGTAGCTACATACAATCGAATACTCAATCTTAGGAATGTAGGCAAGGTGCAGCGCATACAATCGGATTACGTAGCCTCGTCCATATTTAATCGCCATTCACAGATCTTCCTCAATCCTCACAATACCCACAATAATCAGAACAATAAACAATGTAGTCCAGCATAGACAATGACATACATTCATACACCACATACAATCATACACCACATACAATCATACACCACATACAATCATACAATCATACACACATACAATCATACACACATACAATCATACACACATACAATCATACACCACATACATTCATACACACATAGTGCGCTAGATTGATTCATCTACAATACTAGATTGATTCATCTACAATACTAGATTGATTCATCTACAATACTAGATTGAGTCATCTACAATACTAGAGTGAGTCATCTACAATACTAGAGTGAGTCATATATAATAGAGGCAGATGACTCAGTGACAGGCTAAATTGGGCGGGCTTACGTAAGCACACCAAGCACACCAAGCACACCAAACACACCAAACAGAATACAATGGAGCCCCTGTTCCTCCACCCACGGTATGTCCCCCGTTCACTGTCTTTCGCACCGTGTCTCATTCACCATACCCTTCGTGCCCTCCACACCCACTGCACCGCGTAAAAAATATCTGACTGATCCATGCACTTCTGCACTTCTGTTTTTCTGCACCTCTGCTTTTCTGAGCCGCTGCTTTGAAGTGCTGCTATTCTGAATTGCCTTTCTGAATTGCCTTTCTGAATTGCCTTTCTGAATTGCTTTTCTGAAGTGCCTTTCTGAATTGCTTTTCTAAAGTGCCTTTCTGAAGTGCTTTTCCAAAGTGCTTTTCTAAAGTGCTTTTCTAAAGTGCTTTTCTAAAGTGCTTTTCTGAAATGCTGAACTTCTAAAGTGCTGAACTTCTAAAGTGCTGCTATTCTGAACTGCTGAACTTCTAAAGTGCTGCTATTCTGAGCCACTGCACCACCGCTTATCCTCCGGTTCCGACTCCGGTTCCGTTTCCATTTCCCTTTTTTGCCCTCACTGTGTCACCCTCACTGACTCCGTGTTCCGTGTTCCGTGGTCTGTATCTGGAGATGTGGGGTAGCAGTAGCGGTGCCCTCCGCCTCATACCTCGCTTCCCAACATGCTTCCCAACCCGTACTGTCCATTGAACAATGATTGAACAGTGAATTGAACATTGAACAGTGCATTGAACAGTGCATTGATCATTGATTGAACATTGATTGAACATTGTATTGATCATTGATTGAACAGTGCATGGAACAGTGCATGGAACAGTGCATTGAACATTACATTGATTTGTCCTTGATTTGTCTTTGATTTGTCTTTGATTTATTTTTTTATTTGTCTTTGATTTATTTTCGATTTGTTTTTTAATCGGGGTTCTATTGATCCATTGATTTTTGCGTGATTGATTTTTGCGTGATTGATTTGTCATCGCGATTTCTGATTTATTGTTTTTGGATCGATTAGTAATCGGGATTTGTTCCTGATTTATCCAGCGATTATTGATGTTATTGAAGTCATTGATTTGTTCCTCAAAAGTCATTGCTTTTATTGATTTGTTGTTGCGTATTCCTATTTGGAGTTGGGGTCACCATATTAATATTGGTCTGTTGTTTTTTGTGTTGGCCGTAATTACAAGACTACATTTTGGCTGTTGGCTGTAATTATTGACTTTTCTGTAATTCCAATTATCTGTAGATCCATGTAATTCTGTCTGTAAATCTATGTAAATCCATGTAATTCTGTCTGTAGTTCTATATGTAAATCCATGTAATTCTGTCTGTAGTTCTATATGTAAATCCATGTAATTCTGTCTGTAGTTCTATATGTAACTCTTTATAACTATATGTAACTCTTTATAACTATATGTAACTCTTTATAACTCTATCTGTAATCTATGTAAATCTATATGTAATTCTTTGGAATTGTTGTGACTACTGACTGCATTGATGTATAATGATGTAGGAGATTGACGTGGATTGACGTGTGGCGTGTTGGCATGGCAATGGCGTACCATGACGTGTCATGGTTATGGGAGATAAGGGGGTTATTGCAGTTATGGGAGATAAGAGGACGACGAGTGGGGTATTGTATGGGCGAGAGTATTGTGTAGAGGTCGCGGGGCATAGAGACAGAGAGAGATGTTGATACGTGTTTCGTGTGTGTTTCGTGGGAGTTTCAGGGGAGTTTCAGGGGAGTTTCAGGGGAGTTTCAGGGGAGTTTCGTGGGAGTTTCGTATGTGTTTCAGGGGAGTTTCACGAATGGCTCATGATGGAGGAGGGGGGAGGGGATTTGGCTGGCTAGAGATGCAGCAAGGAAACGATTCCCGGATCCAGTATGAGGAATGTGCGGTTTGCTTGGAGGGCAGGCCACGCACGGAAGAATTGCCGTTGGTGGCCGCCAGAGCAAATATGGCTGCCTGCCGTCCGTACAAGATAATGACGCACGTCCGGCATGTGTCACGGCCGTCATGGCTAACGCGCGCTGCTGATTGGTGTGGGGCGCCAGGGTACAGCCTCGAAATCTGCGTCCGGGGCGCGGGCCCCTGCGCGATCCGGCGATACCCCTGCATGCAGGCCCTACACGGACGTGCCTCCCGCTGCGTCTCTGTTTGCGTGCATGAAAGCAGCTTCCACTCAACACTAAATGAAACAAAGCGGTTGGCATCGGGCTGGCGGCCTGGAATAAAGCCCATACCTAACTTCGGGTTGGGGTTGGGCCGGCAGGGGTTGGGCCGCCTGGGGGTGCGCGTGCCGGGCCGGTGGAGCGGCGCCGTGCCTGCAGACAGCCGCAAACGTCCGGTGCGCGCGTCAGTATCCCCGCCAGGTGCGTTTCCCCGGAAACCCCTTTGGGCAAACGTTCATGGCCAGAAGCCGGACCCAGTATAAATGTTCACTTCCCCCACATATCCACCCGGTCAGCAAATTTACCCGACACATCCTCCTCCATCGGAAACCACCTCCCCATAACGCATTTAAAACAAACCTGAAACGCTTTTGAAACAAAACTGAAACACTCATCAAACTCACCTCAATCAAAGCTTATCACGCAATCTCACATCTCATTCTCAGATCACCAACATCTCAACATCCCAACTCTCAGTGTTACCCAAAATCCAACCCCAAAACAAACAAACAAAACAACCAAAACAAGTCCCACTATTTAAACACCCAAATCTACCTTTTCATACTCATCAAATATTCGTTCACCATCAACTGTGAACAGAGATCAAGGATAAGAGAAGCAGAGAAGCAGAGATACAGAGAAACAGAAGTGAAACATTCCTGAAACATCTCTGAAACACTCCTGAAACATCTCTGAAACACCTGAGACAGCTGAAACAGTTGAATCACCTGAATCACCTTCAACAACTCCAAAAGCTCAGCACAATGTCCTTCACTGCCGTGGCCAGCCGAGGCGAGAACTTCAACCTCAACATCTTCAGCCACCCTCCACTCAAGGTCCCCAACCACCAAGTCCAGCACCAAAATCATCAAAATCAGAGGCAACCACAAACTCAAAATCACCAAAACAACCACCAAAATGCATCTCTTGCACCTCACTATACGCAGCTCTTCTCATACACCAAGACGCAAACTCCCGTTTCGGCGCCTTTTTCCGATGACGAAGACATTTTCGACCTCGACATGGTCACCATGGACATGGACTTCGAGCAGGCTTACTCCATGTACTCGCAGCTCCAGCAGAAGAATGCGTTGCTGGAGGTGGAACTGCTTCAAAAGGCCCAGCATGCACACCAAAGTCACCAAAGTCACCAAAGTCACCAGAATCCCCAAAATCCCCAAAGTCAGGCACATAATCATCCACATCAAATACTGCAAACAATACTGCAAACACGGCCAAGTCAGAATCACCAGAATCTGGGCCAGTCTTGGCGGACAGGGATTCTGGGAAACGGTGGCTTGGATGCAGGCCACAAGTATATGCATAGGGCGGCGCACGTGACCGCAGCATCCGGGCCGGTTTCTGGATCTGCTTCATTTTCGGGGCCTGTGCTTGGAGAAGACCTTGAGATGGGGAGTCTCGGGGCAGGGCTCGGTGGAAGTCACGAAAACATTAATGGAGGCGGGCTCGGGCTCGGGCTCGCCCTCGGTGATCTCGGAACAATGTCCATTTCCCAGCCCCAGCGTCGGAGACCATATCAATCGGCACCAGATGTGTTCAACTATGACTTCAACTTCTCGGGCAAAAGCTCCGAGGCCAAGCCCGACTTCAAGAGCGACTTGGGCGCCGAAACAGACCGTGATGATAGCGTGGAGGATGCAGACCAGTTCTTCTCCAACACCGAGTCCGATGCACTCCAGAAATTCTTGGATAACTTGGCGTACCCCTCGCACGTCAACACGCTCGAATTCTATGGCAATTCATCACAGGTGAAAGTGGGGGCTAAACGTAATTTGGAGACGTTTAAAGGCAATGGTGCGTATGTGCAGGACCAGAAGATGTCAGTCTCCACACTCACACCCAGCGCCAGTCTTACACCTCCCGATTCGGCCGCAGAGGAAGAGCCCAAGAAACGGCGCAAAACAGGCAAGCCTCTTCTCTCGTTGGAGCAGAAAAGACTCAACCACCTGCACCTGGAGCAGAAAAGACGGTTGCTCTGTAAAGAAGCATACGAACGGTGCTTGCGGCTCATCACTAACGTCGACGACTACCGAAACGACTTGGTGTCTGCACTGTCCATGTCTTCGTCCAAGAAGAAGAGCAAGCGCAGGCAGCTCAACAAGGCCGGGTTGCCCAATCTCCTGAAACACTCTGCGTTGATGAAAATCAGTGCGGAAATCGAGAAGATCCAGAGGAAAAACGACGTCTTGCGTCTGTTGGTGGGAAATATTTAATTCATGGAAAGAAAGAAACACGAAGTTTTAGGGTGTAGTTTAATGGTCACTTTGAGTAGTGTGTAAGAGAAAGGTACGCAGTAATTGATGTACAGTCTTCAATAGGAATCAACATGCAAGAAAAGTTGTACATAAACAACATGTATATGTTGCAGAACAGAAAAGGTATAAGGCATTATGTCATTACGATATTAATAAGAGAGATATTGTTATTAAGAGAGATATTGTTATTAAGAGTAACAGTCAATATACTTCAACGGTGAACAATTGTATATACGGATATAGAAGCTAGACTATGTAAAATATACAAGATACGAAACTATGGTAACCGAGAATGTGTATATATTCCTCATTCAATAAAGCCACATAAGAAATATGCGTTATTGACAGGAAGCAAGTAGCTTTAAGAACCAATCATCAGGAGGGACTATATGCAGTCACACTATATGCAGTCACACTATATGCAGGCACACGCATAAAAATATATGATAGTGTAAACAGTTGAACGTTCGCGCTCACCTCTGAATAGTTTGGAATTGTTATCACGTTACTTTCAATAAGTCACGTAAGTGTGGGACTCCAGTGATCATCCTAAACGACTTATATTCTTATGTGTATCTAATATTATACTAAGAGATCCTTGTATCTTAACCCCGTTGTTTCGATCATCTCTTATAAGGATATTCTCGTCCATTCTTATACGCTCCAGCTTTCTCCCTCTTCAGCCTCATACCGGCATTGTCAGTCTCTTACCAACATTGTATTCTCCAAGACAATGCCTAGACATTAGACAAGAGCCAGACGAGAGCCAGACGAGAGCCAGACGAGAGCTTAGATGAGCACTCAGAGAGGCTCTGCCTCTCTTCAACAATACTCTTCATTGTTTCATCTGGATGCAGTCACATGAACATGCCGTACACCTGCGTGTACTGATCCCTCAAGTTTAACAATAACCACGGCTTGTTGGTTAGCCAGCCATCTGTTTTCGTGCGGCAATCAATTGTGGTTACAATGAATGCCGTGATGAAGCAAGAATCTCCAAATATATAAAGGGGACTTCACCCCTTTTATTGTTAGTATCGAAAAACTAATATATCAACTGCCCGGAGGGATACCAAGATGCCTCCAAGAACCAGCTTCCTCCGTTTGCTTAAGTTGAGAAAATTTAGGCTCCTTAATTCCAAGCTCCGCAAATTTCTGGATAATGCTGTCGGGTGCAATTGTGTTCTTCTCCTTCATGTTTTTGCTTTGGATCTTGGCGGCCTCATAAGCTGACTTCCGATTCTTGTTCTTGATGGAATTTCGGTAACTCAAACTCGACTTCTCGTCCAGTGGGATGAAGGTACCGGTATCAACACCCTTTTCCCAGTACAACTCAACTTCAATGAACACTGACAACTCTTGGTCTCCTACTCCTGAAACACTTCCCCTGAAGTAAACACTTCCCCTAGAGTGTTTACATATCTTGATGAGACTATGAGGTCAATATCTTATAGTATGAGTCATCCACTGGATATCACTCCCTGGTTAATCACAGGTCCTCCTGGTGCCGCAACCGTCGTTGCGGATCTGGCGTTATCTTCTCTACATGAACATGCAGTAGTGTACTGATCCCTCAAGTTCAACATAAACCTCTTTTAATTCTGCGACTAGAAGAAAGGTAAAAAGTCAAGGTAAAAAGTAGAAAAAGTCAAGGTAAAAAATAGAAAAAGTCAAGGTAAAAAATAAAAAAAGTCAAGGTAAAAAATAGAAAAAGTCAAGGTAAAAATTAAAAAAAGTCAAGGTGAAAAATGAAATACATTACAATATAACAATAAAGTTTAAGGTAATTACGAACAAGTCACTACCATATTTACGAGAAATGTGCACAAATACCGACTGTTAGACCCACCATCGCCAGTACACTAGCCAACACCCAGCACTGGTGGATCATACGACCTCTACTCCTCTATGCCGGACCTATCTATAAGGTGCCATTGTTTCTCCTGAGTATAGCATAGTGTAGTAGTGTAGTGTAGTAAATATATAGTGTAGTAAATATATAGTGTAGTAAATATATAGTGTAGTAAATATATAGTGTAGTGTAGTGTAGTAAATATATAGTGTAGTGTAGTTTAGTAAAAATATAGTATAGTATAGTATAGTGTAGTTGTAAGAGGGGGATTTATTAACAGATTCAAATATCTTTAAATCGTTTTCAGATTCTGAGTTTATATAATTTTTTATCTCTTTAATCATACTAAAATTATTAAATGGGAAACATTCGATTAAAGAATTTATATCTTTTTTTTTTAAGTTATTTTCATTTAATTTAACAATAATTATATCTCTTATATCTTGTATATAAGAACAAATTTTACCTTTTTTGTAAGATCTTTTTTTTAAATATCTATCATGGAACGCCACATCTATAGAGGCATTGGATAACATAACTCCTGTTACAAAATTATATTAGTTATATCATGACCATAATCATAACATAACATATATTATATTATATTATATTGGAGGTTTATTGTATTTTCCTATATATAATCAGCTACAATTATATATCAATATATATATATTACATAAGTGTAGTATAGTAAATATATAGTGTAGTGTAGTGTAGTAAATATATAGTGTAGTAAATATATAGTGTAGTGTATAATATAGTAAATACATAGTGTAGTAAATATATAGTGTAGTGTATAATATAGTAAATACATAGTGTAGTGTAGTAAATATATAGTGTAGTGTAGTAAATATATAGTGTAGTGTATAATATAGTAAATACATAGTGTAGTGTAGTATAGTAAATATATAGTGCAGTGTAGTAAAGTGAGTAATATAGTAAATACATGGTGTATAGTGTTGTCAGATCCGTCATGGGTAGTAACCCCTATGGAGGGATTAGAAAGTCTCTCTCCTTCAATTCCAAGCAGGTCAAAATGTTTATGTCGATATCAACTGCCCCGCAGGGTTCCCAGATGCAAGAAACTCACCTTCTACCTCTACTTCGACTTCTACCTCTACTTCGACTTCTACTTCTACCTCTACCTCTACTTCTACCTCTACCTCTACTTCTACCTCTACTTCTACTTCTACCTCTACCTCTACCTCTACTTCGACTTCTACCTCTACTTCTACCTCTACCTCTACTTCTACTCACTCCTTAATACTCACCCCAAAGCTCCGTTCTAAGTTTGCAGGCCCATACGAAATTGCAAAAGTCGAATCATCAGTCAACTATCGACTCGTGTTGCCAACACAATCCAAAGGCAACAAGGTTTTCCACACTAGTCAACTACGCCTACAGAAGACAATCCCAGAAGAATACTTCACACCATTACCAAACGACGTTGGACTCAAACGGTACAACGACGGGTCCGAGCTCGTCGAAGTGAAGAAAATTCTAGGCCCAACGCACAAGCATTGGGGATTTCCACCTGGTAATTTCCCTCCGTAGCTCCCATGATCGAGCCACATCTTGCCAATAATGCTCTTGTTCCTGGATGCTTCGCCAACAAAGAAGATTTTGCGGGGTCTGGAGGTTAAAAAATTGTAAGTTTGTTTCTTGCCATGAGTTTCAATGTCTCCGAATTTAGAATACAAGTCCTCGTACAATTTCTTCAACTGCTCGTCCTCGTACAATTTCTTCAACTGCTTGTCCTCGGCTTTCTGCTTCACGCTGCTAGAATCCTCTGATCCACATAACATGGGGAAGTCAGTCGAGGCTATCTTTTATCGGGACGGGGAAATGTACAACAGAACATCCACAAGGCGAAATCATTCAAGTACGAGTTGGAAGTTTGAGGTTAACCGCACCTGAGCTCTACCGAGAATATGCCCAAAAGCATAGCCTTCCAAAGCCCAAATAAATCGACATCGAGGCTGGGGGGAATGTCAGATCCGCCATGGGTAGTAAGCTACTTATGGAAAGTAACCTACTTATGGAAAGTAACCTACTTATGGAGGGATTAGAAAGTCTCTCTGCCCGATTCTAATTAGGGCTACTACGAACTCCATATCTGCATTCGACCATCAAAAATAATGGCCCTTTTTCGAAGATGCCAAGAACAATCATCACCATTGTTCTGGTGAAGAGTTTTCACTGCGACGTTTCTCTTCAAAAGCTATATAAAATGCACTGGTTNTCACTGCGACGTTTCTCTTCAAAAGCTATATAAAATGCACTGGTTCTTCTTTGTGAAGAACCATCAACGGATGGATAGATAACTTAGTAAAATACGTTCAACAAGAATCTAACAAGTGTAGTGTAGTGTAGTAAATATATAGTGTAGTGTAGTAAATATATAGTGTAGTGTAGTAAATATATAGTGTAGTGTAGTAAATATATAGTGTAGTGTAGTAGTGTAGTGTAGAAGTATAGTATAGTAAATATATAGTGTATAGTGTAGTGTAGTGTAGTGTAGTAGTGTAGTACAGTGTAAAATATAGTAAATATATAGTGTATAGTGTAGTGTAGTACAGTGTATAATACAGTCTAGTGTAGTATAATGTATAATACAGTCTAGTGTAGTATAATGTATAGAAGTATGGCCTTGTTTGATGTTGCTCGTTGTCATTCCTACTTCCATATTCAGAAACGTTTGTGTGACTGTTCTCCAATGACTCCAAAAGCTCTGGAGCATAGTGTAGTATAGTGTAGTATAGTGTAGTATAGTGTTGTATAGTGTAGTATAGTGTTGTATAGTGTAGTATATCTATATACTAATTCTTTCTATATGCTCTATATACTCTATACATTACTGTTAGACCCACCCTGAGTAGACACACTACGCATAGAGGTATTGTTCGAGCCTACGAATGCCAATGACTCGTCCAAGGCACCATACCCCGTGACTTGGACTATCCATTCACCTTACCTCGTGATGTATGGCCTTTACCTTGAAAGGAGTCGACATGGTATTCTAGTTGGTATAGAGTAGATCTAGTTGCTCAGATCTACTTGCTCAGATCTACTTGCTCAGATCTACTTGCTCAGATAGGGCTAGATAGTGAATTGGTGATTGATTGGAGACTGATTGAATTGGAGTAATCCAGTGAGGTGAACAATCAGTAAGTATTAGAATCAGTAGTTTTGATTTAGTATAATGTGGTATGTTGGTATGTTGGTATTGTGGAGTACCAATGCACTAGTTGATTGGTGCGGTGGTGGCTCGTGCTCGGTTTATCAATGACGGGGTGAATAGTATAACTATCACTATAATACTAACTATAGTATGACTATCACTAAATCACTAACTATAGTATGACTATCACTAAATCACTAACTATAGTATGACTATCACTATAACACTAACTATAGTATAACTATCACTAAAGCACTAACTATAGTATAACTATCACTAAAACACTAACTATAGTCCATCTAATAGCGTGCATAGAGCTATACTTACTAACCCACTACTACACTACTGTAGTAATCTAGAACGCTAC
>NKZC01000224.1:0-27511 GCA_002374385.1 Metschnikowia borealis
CTGGGCAAATCCGTTTATGTTCTTCAAGGCTGCTTCAGCAATGACATAGAAGCTCTTTTGGTTGGGTTGCATCGACATCACGTGTACTGTCAATTGGCCAAGCATTGATTCATTTAGTTGTTTCGAAACGTGACTTGAAACATAGTTCATAAGCTGTAGTAGTATTAGAGAGTTAAGAGTTAATAGTTAATAGTTAAGAGTTAATAGTTAAGAGTTAAGAGTTAAGAGTGAAGAGTTAAGAGTTAAGAGTTAAGAGTTAAGAGTTAAGAGTAGAGAGTTAAGAGTATAGTATTAGAGAGTATAATAGTTAAGAGTTAAGAGTTAAGAGTTAAGAGTTAAGAGTTAAGAGTGAAGAGTATGAAGTGTTGAGTCCTGTACCTTCAGACCAGACTCGCCAAATCCGAAGCTACTTCTTCAGAAAAATCTAAACCACTATAACCACCGCCACCAAAGCAATTACTCAACATCTGCACGTATACCCCAAGTGACTGTTTGGAGGTTGGAGTGTGCACCGTTGCTATAGGTAGACCAGATCAGGGAACTGGCCACTTGGAATTGAGTAGGTCCAATAGCTTACAGTTAAAAGTCTTTATTTGTTGATGGCCTCGAGGGGACGAATCGGGGGTGCTTAGAGAGTACTCCAGTCCACAGAGCAGTATATGCGAGTAGCGTCCACAGAGCAGTATATAGTGAGTAGCGTCCACAGAGAAGTATATAGTGAGTAGTAGAGATTGAACTGGACGGTGAGACTGATTGAATACGACACTGAAAATGAGTATGATGAAAAGAGCACTAAGAAAGAAAATGGAGACATTGAACAAGTGGTGAGTTCTCCAGTACCTTAGTCAAGCACTAGTATAGTACTACTCTACTACACTACCAACACCAATACTACTTACTACTTACTACTTACTACTCAAGTACTACTACACTACCAATACCAACACTACTACAATACCAATGCTAATAATGATACTATTCTACTGTATTACTAGAACTACTATCACAACTCTACTCTACTACTCTACTCTACTACTCTACTCTACTACTCTACTACTCTACTACTCTACTACTCTACTACTCTACTACTCTACTACCACTACTAATACTACCACTACTAATACTACCACTAATGCTACCACTACTAATACTATAGAGCGTTTTCAAAAGTATTCAAACCAGTGGGGCAGAATGTTTCAAACTACACTAGCAAAACTAAACAACCCAATTATTCAAGAAGTTTCATACTTATGACTTGAAGATTGCTAAGCGTCAAGATTCGAAACAAACTGTTGATTTGAAGTCTCTATTGAATATTGAAAACAGTAACGTTTTGAATTACTGGGTTGTTTAAGTTTTCTAAAGTGGTTTGAACCTTTTGGCGTGCTGGTTTGAATACTTTTGAGAAACACTCTACTACTGTACTCTACTACTGTACTCTACTACTCTATTAATAATACTACTAGTACTAAAATCCTTATACTACACTACTACACTACTACTCTACTACTGTACTCTACACTACTACACTACTACTCTACACTACTACTCTACTCTACTACTGTACTCTACCCTACTACTCTACTTGTCAGATCCGCCATGGGTAGTAACCTACCTATGGAGGGATTAGAAAGTCTCTCTCCTTCAATTCCAAACAGGGCAAAATGTTTATGTCGATATCAACTGCCTCGCAGGGTTTCCAGACGTGAGAAACTCACCTTCTACCTCTACTTCGACTTCTACCTCTACCTCTACTTTTACTTCGACTTCTACCTCTACCTCTACTTCTACTTCGACTTCTACCTCTATTTCTACTTCTATTTCTACATACTAAACATACTACCTCCATTCACTACAATCTTTTTCAAAACTATCAAAGCAGCGCACCAAAAGGTTTCAGAACACACTAGCAAAACTAAACAAACCAATACTTCAAAACGTGACTGTTTTTAATATTCAATAGAGACTTCACATAAACCGTCCCTATAGATACCGTACCCTATGAGGGATGGATCCTCAACGAGGCTCCACCCCAACAGGATCGGAGCTATTCTTTCAGTGAGGTATCAGAACAGGTTATGGGCCACTCTTCACTGAAGTCGCCTTCCATTCTGTTGGCTCCTTTCAAGTTACAGGATCCAATCCTTTTCCCTGAATGGTACTTCTGTTTCAAGGATTCTTTTGGTCGCTTGTGCCATGTGTTTTACCTTTATGTGCTGTGCGATGCTACTGTCTTTTGACAACGGATTACGGATCAAACAACTGACGATGCTGAAGCGATTATTCGTGAGGTGAAAACTATGTTTGACAAGTGTTTTCGTGCTGGTCTCGGCCGCTCTCTTGCTACGAAATACCGAATATTTGAAGCTTAGCAATATGAAGTCTTAAGTACGAACCTTTTTGAATAATGGGTTGTTTAATTTTCTAGTGTGGTCTGAATCGTTTTGCCTCGCTGGTTTGAAGAGTGTTGAAAAACACTGTACTCACTACTCACTGGATACGACTTCTACTTCTACTTCTACCTCTACTTCTACCTCTACTTCTACTTCTACCTCTACTTCTACCTCTACCTCTACTTCTACCTCTACCTCTACTTCTACCTCTACTTCTACCTCTACTTCTACCTCTACTTCTACTCACTCCTTAATACTCACCCCAAAGCTCCTTCTAAGTTTGCAGGCCCATACGAAATTGCGAAAGTCGAATCACCAGTCAACTATCGACTCGTGGTGCCAACACAATACAAAGGCAACAAGGTTTTCCACATTAGTCAACTACGCCTACAGAAGACAATCCCAGAAGAATACTTCACACCATTACCAAACGACGTTGGACTCAAACGGTACAACGACGCGTCAGAGCTCGTCGAAGTGAAGAAAATTCTAGGCCCAACGCACAAGCATTGGGGATTTCCACCTGGTAGTTTCCCTCCGTAGCTCCCATGATCGAGCCACATCTTGCCAATAATGCTCTTGTTCCTGGATGCTTATGAGGACTGCTTCAAGTGTATCATCACGCTGCTCCGTAGCTTCAATATGTGCCACAGGACTTAGAACTTCTCCCACTTCCACAAAGATTGGCCTGGGTTGACAAACTCATTGTCGTCGGTGGTGAAACAAGCTCCCTTCTCTTCACCTTGCGACACCATCACATTCAACCAGTAGAGCAACTTGGAGTAGTCCTTTCCGTCCCATGCAGCTTGGGCCTGCTTCAACACCTCGTCCTTGCCAATGGTACCCTTGACCGTCAACTTGGCCTTGTGGGTTTCCTCGTAAGTCTTGACCAACTGTTCGAGGCTCACTTTGCCGGATTGCACTCTCAAAGTTTGGGGCAACTTCTCGTTGGCTCTGCTCTTGTTCCTGGAAGCTCCGCCAACAAAGAAGATTTTGCGGGGTCTGGAGGTTAAAGAATTGTAAGTTTGTTTCTTGCCATCAGTTGCAATGTCTCCGAATTTAGAATGCAAGTCCTCGTACAATTTCTTCAACTGCTCGTCCTCGTCCAATTTCTTCAACTGCTCGTCCCCGGCCTTCTGCTTCACGCTGCTAGAATCCTCTGATCCACATAACATGGGGAAGTCAGTCGAGGCTATCTTTTATCGGTACGGGGCAAAGGTACAACAGAACATCCACAAGGCGAAATCATTCAAGTACGAGCTGGAAGTTTGAGGTTAACCGCACCTGAGCTCTACCGAGAATATGCCCAAAAGCATGGCCTTCCAAAGCCCAAATAAATCGACATCGAGGCTGGGGGAATGTCAGATCCGCCATGGGTAGTAACCTACTTATGGAAAGTAACCTACTTATGGAGGGATTAGAAAGTCTCTCTGGCCGATCCTAATTAGGGCTACTACGAACTCCATATCTGCATTCGACCATCAAAAATAATGGCCCTTTTTCGAAGATGCCAGAACATTCATCACCATTGTTCTGGTGAAGTTTTCACTGCCACGTTTCTGGTGAAGTTTTCACTGCCACGTTTCTGGTGAAGTTTTCACTGCCACGTTTCTCTTCAAAAGCTATATAAATCGCACTGGTTCCTCTTTGCAAGGAACCATCAACGGATAAATAGATAACTTAGTACAATACGTTCAGCAAGAATCTAACACTACTGTATCAATACTACTACTAGTACTAAAATACTTAGACTACACTACTACTAGTACTAAAATACTAAGACTACACTACTACTACTACTAAACTACTTAGACTACACTACTACTAGTACTAAAATACTTAGACTACACTACTACTACTACTACTACTACTGTCAACGAGTACCTAGCATGTATGTCACTGAAAGACAATAGAGCTGTGCAATCCTTCGACGAACAAAAAGTATAACAGGTGCTGTGGCCCCGTCACATAGGACTTTGTTCTTGTAAGGCTGTATATTAATATATACTAAAACAAAAGTTGAAAACTACGCTAGTGTCTTAAACTACTACTAGAACCACACTATAATACCAATACCAATACTGTTGCTACTGCTATACTAGTACCACTAGTCTAATACTCTACTACTACTGTGACTACTACTACTACTACTGTACTACTACTACTATACTAGTACTCTCTTAATACTACTACTAGTACTACTCTATTAATACTACTACTATACTAGTACTAGTACTGTGACTACTACTATACTAGTGCTAGTACTACTACTACTGTACTACTACTGTGACTACTATACTGTGACTACTACTACTCTATTAATACTAGTACTACTCTATTACTACTATACTAGTACTACTACTGCTACTACTACTACTACTATACTACTACTACTACTACTACTACTCTATTAATGTTAGATTCTGATTACGTCCAGTACTCTGTTTTGTATGTTTATTCGCCGATGGATCCCCAATAGGTGGGAATCCGAGTACTTATATAGTTAGCCTGTGAGTACCAGAGAAGTGGAGCATGGCGGTTAAACGCCATGTCACGAGGTAAGGTGAAAGTATCAAGCCAAGTCGCGGGGTATGACGCATTGGACACGTCATTGGCATTCGTAGGCTCTAACAATACCTCTATGGGTAGTGTGTTTACCCATGGTGGGTCTAACAATTAATACTACTATTAATACTAATACTACTGTACTGCTACTACTACTGTACTAGTACTACTACTGTACTGCTACTACTACTGTACTACTCTATTAATACTCTACTGTACTACTACTACAATTCGTACCATCACATTATGACAGTACTACTACTACTACTACTACTACTGTACTGCTACTACTGTGACTACTACTACTCTATTAATACTACTACTGTACTACTACTACTCTATTAATACTACTACTGTACTGCTACTACTACTACTACTACTGTACTACTAGTACTGCTACTAGTACTGCTACTACTACTACTGTGACTACTCTATTAATACTACTACTACTACTATACTAGTACTACTCTATTACTACTAGTACTACTCTATTACTACTACTGCTGCTACTACTACTACTATACTAGTACTACTCTATTACTACTAGTACTACTCTATTACTACTACTGCTGCTACTACTACTACTATACTACTAGTACTCTCTTAATACTACTACTAGTACTACTCTCTTAATACTACTACTGTGACTACTACTACTCTATTAATACTAGTACTACTCTATTAATACTACTACTACTCTATTAATACTACTATTAATACTAGTACTAGTACTACTAGTACTACTACTGTACTACTACTGTGACTACTGTGACTACCACTCTATTAATACGGAAAACTCAGTAAAGTATAATGTTAGAACTTATATACTAACTTATGTACTAAATTATATACTATTTATTAACTTATATACACAACTTATATACTAACTTATAGTTGGAAAATGGTAAGAGGTGAGAGCTCTCTGTGAGAGTTTCCATAAAGACTTGCAAAGACTGGAACGCTTATCGTGTTTCTTCTTTACTTGTGTGACGTATATAACTAGAATTTTCAACTGATGTTTTAGGATATATTAATATACAGAGATACGAAAGTTGTACCTTGCAAGACCAAAGTTTGATATGACGGGGCCACAGCGCCTCTTATTCTTTTTGTTCATCTCAGATCTGCACAGCATTATTGTCCAAAGTCTGCAACATTATTGTCCAAAGTCTGCAACATTATTGTCCAAAGTTTGCAGCAATATTATCCAAAGTCTGCAGCATTATTATCCAAAGTCTGCACAACCCTATTATCTTTCAGTGGCATGTATACAACATATCCACGAAGTACCTTTTGTCCGTACATGTTAGGTACTCGTTGACAATAATCTCTGTCTTGTGGTCTGTTTTGATCCTCCTCTACCATAAGCGAGCTCCCCTCTTTATATACCACGTCACCAGAAATTCTGTTCTCCTGTACAGGACTTGTTAATCCCTGTCTGAAGTCTCGAACCTGTATTCGCAAGGGTTATAAGTTTCTAACGGTCTTCTAAGTTAGTTGGATCTTCTGGGAACGATGACCTAACGATGGTTACGTATTCTGAACGGCTACTATTAGTAGAAACTCGCCAGTATTTATTTAGTGAGTAGTATATAATGGAGTTTAGTGGAGTTTAGTGGAGTTTAGTGGAGTTTAGTGGAGTTTAGTGCAGTTTAATGGAGTTTGGTGGAGTATAGTGAGTAGCACATGACTTTTTAATGGCTTTATTTCTTGTCACATAGCCGTAGTCGTGTAATCAGAGCCATGGTCATAAACATAGTCTTCTAGTTCGAGTCATATCATCATGTTGTTAGATTCCGGTTGCTACGTCTGGTACCCTGTATGTTCATCCGACGATAAAGGAAATCGGGCTGCCTGAGTAGTTGGAGGTGGACTAAGCACATCCAGCCGGTTGTGGCAGACGCAAACGGGAGAACTCATTCCATCTTGGCACCTCGAGCTTAGCACATTACCTGGTACCTAACATACCGATGGTAGAGAAATGGCACAATGGAATGTCCATTATTAGGACGCCGTAGGCTCAAAATACCTCAGTAGAGCACAACCTATGGTGGATCTGACACAGACATAAATAATCATATAGTCATGGTCTTCGAGTCATATAGTCGTGGTCTTCGAGTCATATAGTCGTGGTCTTTGAGTCATATAGTCGTGGTCTTCGAGTCATATAGTCGTGGTCTTAGGTTCACAGTCTTAGACATAGTCTCTATTCCCAGTCTTTTAGCCATGCATTCCTATACCCATACACAGTCTCTATCCCTCTACTCCTCTATTCCTCTAGGAACACTGACATATAGACATAATGATTGAGCCATGGTTATACTCCTATAATCTAGTTAGTAGCCGGTATCATCGATAGTAGTAGAAGTAGCAGTAGTAGTAGTAGTAGCAGTAGTAGCAGTAGTAGTAGAAGTAGCCTTATTGGGGCGTCCACTAGTTAGCAGTAAGTACTAAAATATGATTGTAATATAGTATACTACCGCTAGTGAAGTTAGTAGAATCCCTGACTTATGCTTGACTTATACTTGACTTCTGATGATACTCCTCTGATCATAGTCTTCTAGTCATGTAGCTATAGTCTTCTAGTCATATCATATAGACATACTCGAATTATCGTATAGTTTTGTAGTCCATTCCTTGCTTCATCTAGTCATAGTCTTCTATTCCTCTAGTCATAGTCTTCTATTCCTCTAGTCATAGTCTCCAAGTCAAAATCGTATAGTTATAGTTCACTATTCCACCAGTCTCCTAGTTTTCTATTCCACCAGTTTTCTATTCCACCAGTTTTCTATTCCACCAGTTTTCTATTCTTATAGACATAGAAATGAACATAGTCATAGAAATGAACATAGTCATAGAAATGAACATAGTCATATAGTCCTCTATTCCTCTATTCTTGTAGTCCTCTATTCCTCTATTCCTCTATTCTTGTAGTCCTCTATTCCTCTGTTCTTGTACTCGTCTTGTCATATGGTCCCTAGGATTTTTGAGAACATTTCTTTCATGGCTCGACCTTAATGCACTAGTGATGTACTTCACTGTACAGTACATATGATGTCAAGGCTGGTATGTCGAGATATGTACTCCAAGCATTGAAATCTTTGATAATAAACTGTTGGAATTTCTTTGTAAGTATTCACATCACCTTGGTTAGCAGTAGTTATGCTTCGCTTCGGGTAGTCCATCTAATTGAGTGTAGGCTTGTATCAGGTTGTGCGGCTCATGCTACACCTGAAACAGACAAAACACTAGAAAATAAACACCATAGAACTGGAGACAATGCAGTAATACAATATCAACGTTAGTGCTTAAATTTGTATCAATTCACTCTTGAACAGCTCCTGCAGGTACCATTTCCAATATAACTGAAAAAGTGTCAAAGTGTGATCTCACTGGCAATCTCTTCTCATATTTATATAGGTTCGCGAATGGATTTCTCTTATGCACGTTGGTTCACAAAAACGATTAATCGCGCATATTCTGTGCATTTGTGTAAGCTCGTTGCACTATATAAGAAGGCCCTTCCCCCCAATTTTTTGTACCATCACCTCCACGACCATTTTGAAAGCTTACACCATTAAGTCATGAACATCTAGTGCTTAGTCATACACACATACTCATATTCTATAGACATATCCAAATTGACTTACAGACATAGTCATATAATCATATAAAGCTATATGGTGAGTGGATGGGGATTAGCTGTTGTAGCTTTTTTTCTCCATCAATACATTCCATTCATGGGGTTTCAATGCTTACTCATACATACACCTTTGACATATGAATACCCCTTTTTGTGCATACACCCTTTTTAAAAACAGCATAATTTAGTCATATAATCTTCCATTTGTCTATTTGTCTAGTCATATAGACATAGTCATATAGACATAGTCATATAGACATAGTGTTCTATTCATATTCTCTATTCATATTCTCTATTCGTCTATTCGTCTAGTACCATCTTAGTAAGTAAACTATATGCAGTCATGTAGTCATTGATATTATTAATATGGTATGTCTTCATATACTACAACTATAGACATTCAAATGCTGGACCTCTATGTAGTCGTACTGACTACCATGTCTACTTTAACGTGTCCGTTCATGGAGTAGAGTTATAATATGGACTGTAGTAGACTTATAATATGGACTGTACTAGACTTATAATATGGACTGTAGAGATAGAGTATGAACAGTATGAACAGAGTATGCTTATTGACAGCCTATATACATTAGTTGAACTTGCGGTCGAGACGGTTCAAGCGCTTGGCCGTGGAGGCGTTGTTGCGGGTTCCTTGTCCACGCACCGGAAGCCCGCTGGCGTGCCTGTTACCTGCGTACGACCCGATATCCTTTTTGAATTGAATGTCCTCCAAGATCTTCTGCTTGAGGTGGCCTTCGATCGTCAAGTCCGAGAGCTCCTTGTTGATGGCCATCACCTGTGGCTCCGTGAGCTGGTTCATTCTCATCTTGGGGTAGATGCCCACCCGCGCGCAAATCTCCTGCGCGGTTTTCTGCCCGACTCCAAAGATCCGCTTGGCAAGTCCAATGCGGACGAGCGAGCTGTGCTTGATGGACTTTCCGAAGATATGGACTCCCATGGTGCTGTCGACTAGCTGTTTGAGGTGCGCTCTGGAGTACCGGACTAGTGGTGTGTCGCTACTTGGTTTTTTCCTTCGCGCTCCCGCTATATGCAGGTGACCAACATGACTCCTGCCCATCTGCCATAGACCATCATCTTCCAACACGTCTTTTAAATTTTCATTTTATTCTTGGTTCTCATTTTCAGATCATTTTCAGTGACTTTGATTTTCATTCAGATCCTCTATTATCAGATCCTCATCCCCATCCTCATCCTCTTTCTCATATCATCCCATCAGAGTATTCCCGGTATTTGCAGTAATTTTCAGACTCTCATTTATCTTCGTTTGTCGTTTTTAATTTTTGGAACATTCACCCCTCTTCATTTAATTTTTTTCTTGTCATTCATTCTTCAAATTCGATTCTTGTGATTTTTTTTCAATTCGATTTTGACCTTTTTCAATTCGATTTTAACCTTTTTCAATTCGATTCTTTTGATCTTTTGTCTCTCCATCCTCACATCCTCACTTAATGACTCCATGCTGGTCGATGTCAAGCCGTAGAATCAAAAGCGACCGGAGCAACCCAATCATGGTGATGAAACTAGCCATCCCCACCGGCACAACGGCAAACACAACAATATTGTAGAAGTCAAAGAAGCGCGGCCGGTACTTGCCCTTGAGGTCGATGTTGGATGTGATGAAGTTCTGGATAATGTACGTCACCGTGAGCGCACAACTAATCAAGATCCACGTGTGAAGCGCATAGTTGTAGCCCTCGGCCGAGAGTGCCGAAACCAAGTAGCTCTCAATCACCACGATTATGGCTGACATCGTGGCCATGCGCACAATCGACCCCGTGGTGGTGTAGCTGACAATCCACCGTACCATGAGCCCGTCTAGCACCGAATACAGGAGGTAGCCCGCCACAATACACCAGAGACCCGTGAGAAAGTGCTCCGAGGTCCGTGCCGCCGTGAGCACCTCCGTCGCCTGGACTTCTAGCTCGTTGCGGAATATGAGCCACCACGACTTGGAGAGCCCAATCACACACTGCGCTAGCGACAAGTCTCTACATGCGGCCAAGAGAAAGTGCTGGCGGGCATTGAGGAACTTCAACCCTAGGGTCTTCAATGTTTTCCGGCCGCCTCTCACGGGGCTCTGGGTCGGGTCCCGTTCCCGGATCCTCGGCATCTCAAAGTCGCGAGCCCGACTTCTGGACCCAACGCGAGTCAAGTCGTCTCGCTGCTGACTTGCAATCCCCCCAGGCCCTGGGCTGGTCACATCCGGCGCCAGCCGTGTACGCCCAACATGCCGCTGGTAATTCTCCTGTTCCTGGGAAGATTCGTAGGAAGGGATTCTTTCTCCCGGATCAAAGTAGTCGTGCTGCACACGCATTCCAACGCCACGGTCCCGCTGCTCTTGCAGGGACTCGTCGTCATTGAAAGTCTGGGGGTCTCGGTGGGGGCGGGACACGTCGTAGTCGTCGTCAATAAGATGGGCCAGGAATTGGCTGAGGGGGGCGCGAGGCTCCATTTATATAGTCCGCTGGTGAGGGGTTAAGGGGCTAGACGAGCAAGGGCTGCAGGTACGAGTGGGTTTGTGTTTGTGGCTGCAGATGCGGGGGTTTAAGTATCGAGGAGCTGGCGTTGGGGCGGGGTTAAGGACACCGTGTCACAGTGTGGTGGAGGCTGCACAGGGAGAATGGCTGTAAGTATAAGAGTGTGGAGTGCGCGAGAATCATGAAACGCGGCTGCAATAACCATTTCAACAATCATTTCAACAACCAATCATAGATGAGTATATTGAAGAGTGTAGAGTATGGTAGAGTTTAGTATGGTAGAGTTTAGTATGGTAGAAGTTTAGGATGGTCGAGTTTAGTATGGTCGAGTTTAGTATGGTAGAAGTTTAGTATGGTAGAGTTTAGTATGGTAGAGTTTAGTATGGTAGAAGTTTAGTACGGTATAGGAGTGTAGAGTATGGTAAAGTATAAAGTATGGGAATGTAGAGTGTAAGAGTGGTATACGGGAACAGTATAAGGGTGATATACGGGAACAGTATAACGGTGGTACACGGGAACAGTATAAGGGTAGAGAGGTACAGGTGGTTCGGGCCATGGCATGGGCCTACGGCAGGTATCAATTAACACTCTATGGTGGGGTCCTAAATCGATTCCAATTGCTGGCTGATTTCTTCCAACTCCTGCTGGACGTCGCCGTACTTGACGGTCAATTCCTCGTACTTCTTCTCTAATTCATCCTTCTCTGACTCCAACGAAGCAACCTTTCTCTCCAATTGCTCGGCCTTGATGTCGGTGTCTCTCAATTTGGCCGTGGTTTCCTTCAAGTTCTTGTCGGCCTCCTCCAACTCCTCCTCCAAAACTTGGTTCTTCTTGGTGTAGTTGTCGTTGGACGTCTTCAACGAGTGCGACTGGTCGGCGGTCTCCTTAATCTCCGTCACGTCGGCTTCCAACTTCTCCACCTGCTCTTCCAAGACCTGGTTCTTTCTGGTCAACGCTTGGATCTGGTGGTCCTTCTCCAAGTTCTCCTGCTCCAACTCCTTGATTTTTTCGGCCAATTCGTCCGACTTCTCCTGCCACTTTTCGGCATCCAATTTCAAGCTGTTAAGTTTCTGCGGTTAGTATTTGGCGTTCGCTGTGCCGGCATGCTTGGGGGTACTTACATCCTTGAGTTTATCCATAGTGAGTGTAGGTGGCGTGGGTGAAAGGGAGCGCAGTGGGGACTTTTTGTACTTTTTTTTAAGGACAACTCGTGTAAACAATCGTCACGTGCTGATCCCGCGCAGGACGCTCGCTGGTATGGGCGCAGATCCATGCGCAGCTCGTGAAGTGTCGCTTACTTGATTGGGGTATTGCCGCCATGTCGTGCTGCTGCCTGCGGTGTGTCGCCCTGCTGCATCTACTGCATTTGATCCTGATAAGGGCTGCGTATCGCCCGTGCTGCTTTCTGTATGTCGCTGGATCACCTACTTATGCTACTTGCTGTAGGCTTAGTGCGCTGCATCGTGTGGAGCACTGGCGCGGGTTGGGCTGAAACGAGCACTCATGCATAGCATCCTTGTTGCAGCTGCAACAACCACGAAATGTCGCACGCCCACATACTCGGGTTGTGGCTGTCATATATAAAGGGGGGCTTCCCGGCTGTAGGTTCGGGGGATTGATTATTCAATAGGAGCTTGAAATCATGTGACCCATTATGAGTGGAGTTGTGTGGAGTTCTGGCGTTGAACCGAGCTTCAAAACTTGAACAACTCTTCATTGCTATCGATTGGCACGTGACACGACGTCAAGTACTAAAAGGCTAATCGCAAATATTTACTGATTTGAGTATGAGGCCATACTGGTTTATTAAGAAACTTTACTTAATTTAGTCCGCCACGGCTCAATTGTTTGAGATCTGTTTCATCATCATTGGCTCGTTTTAAATTATGTGTGGGATCTGCTACATTCCTCTTTTACTGATTGGCTTCTCTTACATGCAGGTCCCGAGGGGTTTCAACAAAAAAATGGAGATTTAAATTTTGCTGCCTGAAAGTGATTACTGTCGAAAACTTTCTAATTACAATTTCGGCACCCATCAGTTCATAGTGGCTCGGTGGTTATTTTGGGCCTTGACATGAAACTAAAAGCCGCGGAATTGAGCATCGCACGACCACTCTTTTTTTACCTGCCCTCACCAATCCTTCCATCCACCAACAATGTCCGACGTGAAAACAGACCCTACCAAGTTCCTAAGCTCCATCATAGGCAGTGCCGTGACTGTGAAGCTTCATAATGGCGTGGAGTACCAGGGTGATTTGCAAAGCATCGATGGTTACATGAATGTGGTGTTGCAATCCGCCAAGGAGTTCGTGGAGACCACCGAGATCAAAAGCTACGGTGACGTGTTCATAAGGGGAAACAATGGTATGTTTAGAAAGAGTGTTTTACTGCTTTGATTATTGGTCAGGATATTGATCTGGATATCAATATTGATACTGATATTTGGATATCAGAATTGACTCCAAATATCGGGATATCTAATATTTGAATAGCTGGATCGAATCTGAGACTTGTTACGGCTTTATACTAACAACAGTGTTATACATTAGCGAGTCTGAATAATTATAGGTAATAAATAATAGGTTAATGTTTGTAGGCAAGGTCACGCGACCGCGCACGTGATAACAATTGTGGATGATGGCCCAGCATCGTGTACACATCAAGGACCATTGAAAGATTCTGTTGTATCTACTGCAGTATCAACCGCATATCAAGAACATATAGTACGGCTTTGGTGGGGTAAAGATAATGGGTCTATATACACCAGAATCCTGCACATAACTCAGCGAATGAGAAGGCGTCTCGCGCACTGGAAAAAACCGAGTTTCGAATCCTTCTCGACACAGTACTTGTACTTCAGCACCATGTCTTTTATCGTCAGAAGACAATTGTCTACTTTGATTCCACCAAAGATTGCCTCGGCAAAGGTATGTTAATTTGAGCTGGCCGTCAATTATCCAATGCGGCAATCGAAATTCAGAATGTCCACGGCGTGAAAACACGAGGCGGAAACATCATCAACACCAGGCTCCCCAGAAACAACAAGAGAGTAGAAAAGTCACGTCTCTGTCAATCAAATCCGTTCAAGTTCCTGTTAAATTTTCATGCAATGAATCCCGCCCAAGTCTCCGCTTACCCAAATCCGTCCAAGTCCCACCCACAAGTACCATTGTCCTATGTCTCAAGGGCAACATTAACGAGGATGATATGGAAAAATATGGTCAAGGAACAGGAGTCAAAGTAGTAAAGGGGATTATAATGTCAGGGTCACAAGAACCGGACCAAAGTTATAGAACTAAAGAAACTGGCCTGGTACTGGGACGACCAGCATCAGTCCCGAGCAATGACCAGAAGTTCATGTAACCTGTTTTCAAATTCATCTCAATGAACCTTCAAATGAGTATGACTTCTTGATCTCCTGATCTGATTGATCCAATTTTATATCTTTTTGAACAGCCGTCAATTGTTCATGAAGAGTCCATCAATAGCCCATGAAAGGCCCATCAACAGTCCATGAAAGGCCATCAACAAACCATCACAATTCATTGCAGTCCGTCACAACTAATTATAATCCATCGATTCACAAGTGTTCATTCAAGATTTTCCTTAACACAAATGACAGTACTAACCGCAGAACATCGGATCCAACCCAAACGCCAAGAGAATGGCCGAGGTTGTTTCCTTCTACAAGAAGTTGCCAACTGGAGCTGCTCCTGCCGCCAAGAAGCCAACCACTCCTTGGGGAAAGTACAAGGCTGCATACTTTGACGGCGACAACGCCTCTGGAAAGCCTTTGCTCCACCTTGCCATTGCTATTGTGTTGTTCGGTTACACCTGGGAGTACCAATCTCACTTGAAACACCACAAGCACTGAACCTGTTAGATCTAGGGTGCGACCTCCATCAAACCTTTCACCGATCTAACAGAACCTCATGAATATATATTGCGTCAAGACATACTGTAGGAAAGTAAGATGTATGGGTTAGTTTATAGGCTGATATTCACTAAAAAACGGTCCTTTTTTTTGGTTGCAGCAATACAGAAAACCGTGTTTGTTTTTATTCTTATGAGATCCTGTGGTCCCTGTAATTGTCACATTGAAGCATACAGAGTTGACTCATGAAGCATACAGAGTTGACTCATGAAGCATACAGCGTTGTCTTATTGAAGCATAGTGTGATCTGTAGACGTTTCATGATTATCGGCCAAGGCGCGCCAAACCTTAAATTAAGCTTATTGTGCATTATATGAAACCTAGGTTGCGTCAAGAACTTTCTGCCGAGGATATATTTTTTTTTATTGTCTTCGAAAGTCGGGGAGATCCACCCCCTTATATAGTAATTCCCCGGCCACAAACACCGTAGGTTGAAACGTATGCAAGTTGGCTGCACACGCAAAGATAAGTATGTCTCCACCCATACATGTAACGTCAAGCAATGCAAACGTTGCGGGAGGCTGTCCTACATTGCGCACAGAACAAGTAGGGTTGAGACACGGACATTATGTACATCGTCTGCCGTACGTCTGCTAGTATGCTCATGTGGCGAGTGCCCCCGTCTAGCACCTTTGCAGCGAGTGTCTGTGCTCGTACGTGTGCATTGCGGCAAAAGTTCCTGTTATCTGAAGTAGCATGCATCAAGGAGTATGCAAGGACGCCCAAAGTGTACAAACAATGATGCAGTCGTTAGCAGCAAGCAACCCCTTACTTGAACGTATGCCATGAGTCGAGAGTGAGTGGCAAATCAGCGTATATAAAGACGGCAATTTCCCTTCCCTCTTGCACCTATTACCACCTCACGCAGTATTACCTCACGCAGTAGCACTTCACGCAGTATAACTAACACTCGATTACATTCCCATTCCCCTTGTCACAATTTTACGTTATCAAAGAATTTAAGAGCCTTACAGCATTGAAGCCTTACAGCATTGAAGCCTTACAGCATTGAAGCCTTACAGCATTGAAGCCTTACAGCATTGAAGCCTTACCGCATTGAAGACTTACCGCATTGAAGAATTACCGCATTGAAGACTTACCGCATTGAAGACTTACCGCATTGAAGTCTTACAGCATATCAGCTATAGTTGTTCCCCTATACCAATAACAACAATCAAGAAACAAATTTTAACAGCCATTTTTGGGTTCCCACTTAGGAGTCCAATCAACACTCCATCAACAAATCAACAGTCAATCAGCCGCCCAATTAACACATAACCACTGATATCCCTTTCATCAGTACTAAATTCGAACATCCAATTTGTGGATTGGCATCCAATTAGCAAGCAATTTTTGGCACCAAAGTTCATCCCTTCGAATTTACAGCCAAGGGGGATCACGGCCAAGTTCGCTGCGTCAGCCCTGTTACACGCTTCACACACGCGGAGCGACGGGCGCACAAAAATGGACCAGTGGCCAAGGCTCACAGTGCCCCTTTTTTCCCAGGCTTTTACCACCACATATTTCCGCAAAAGTTGCTACTCTGAAACCAGCCTCCCTCTGGCGTGCGCGGCCTAAAGAAAAAATCGGAAAACAAACGCAACTTACGTATCCCCAGATAAACCTCGCTTGAGCTACAAATAGAACCTTCTGGGATACTGACCGGCCCATTTCGTCGTCCTCCGACTCATACCCCCTGCGCTGATTCGGAGCCTTCTTTAATTATTTTCTATTACTGCATTTTCCTTTTCCGGCCCACCTACGCAAACTCTCCCGGCCCGTGCCGTGTTGTCTTGATCTGAATAAGCATCCCATTGTACTTGTTTTTGGAGTGCTTCGAGAGTTGTTATATTACGGTTTCAAGTGTCCTACTGGCCTCCCGTTCCATATATCTGTGGAGAAGCCGTATCTGTGATCCACAAACCTTGTGGAGAAGTGGTCTCTGTGACTCCAACCCTCCTTGACGTGCTCTGGTTGTCTTCAATTTCTAGCAATTGATGGACAACACACAAGGCGCTTTTTCCCGGCTGCCCAGCACTTCTAATACCAACCAGCCGGCAACTCCTCGGATGCTAAGAAGTGCATTCAACCCTGACCGTGCCTCATCGGAAGCGGATGCATCTCCGCAACAGCCCAAGAACTTGGACCCTAGAAACTCGGAATCTAGAAACTTGGATCCCAAGAACTCGGAACATAAAACCTCGGAATCCTCGGGGCCACAGACCTTCTCCAGCCCTCGGTCTTCCAGCTCCGGCCGTCCTCCGTCACGTCAATTGAGTCAATCCGGCATGAATAGAGCTCCTTCCACCTCAAGAAATCCCACCGAGAAAGAGTTGTTGCCCCCGGCTCCTTTTGGTCAGCCGCAACAACTGCGTTCTCCGCAGCAACAAGATAACCAAGACTATGGACGCCAGAACCCCCAAAGCTCGGCGTCCCAAAATGCTCCCCCTTCCAGCAACGCGTCGAACGCCCAACCTTCAGACGCTCAGCCGCAGCAACAGCAACAGCAACAGCAGCAGTTTCACCGGAAGTCAATTGGCGATTGGGATTTTATCCGTACTATCGGAGCAGGCTCTATGGGTAAAGTCAAGTTGGCAAGACACAACACCACCAACGAGAAGTGTGCGGTGAAGATTGTTCCCCGTGCGGCGAAGTTATACCAAAGAGCCCACGCAAACGACCCTCCTCTCAGGTCCGCCGAAGAGGCTAACCTTCGCCAAAAGGAATTCGAGAAGGAGGTGGGTCGTGATAAGAGAACAATTCGGGAAGGTGCTTTGGGGCGGTTGCTCTTCCACCCGCACATTTGCCGTTTATATGAAATGGTTCCAATGTCCAATCACTACTACATGCTCTTCGAGTATGTTGAAGGTGGACAGTTGCTTGACTATATTGTTTCTCATGGATCTCTTAACGAAAAGTATGCCCGCAAGTTTGCCCGGGGCATCGCGCTGGCCCTTGACTATTGCCACAAGAATAACGTTGTTCACCGTGACTTGAAGATCGAGAACATCATGATCAACCAAAAGGGAGAAATCAAAATCATCGACTTTGGACTCTCCAACCTCTACATGCCCAACCATTTGCTCAAGACCTACTGTGGGTCTTTGTATTTTGCGGCTCCGGAGCTATTGAGTGCAAAGCCCTATACTGGGCCTGAGGTGGATGTGTGGTCGTTTGGTGTGGTGCTTTACGTGTTGGTTTGTGGTAAAGTGCCTTTTGATGATCCGGTGGTTCCTGCATTGCACGAGAAGATCAAGAAAGGCAATGTAGAGTATCCATCCTTCATTTCCAAGGATTGTGTTTCATTGCTTTCCAGAATGCTTGTTGTGGATCCTTCTAAACGTGCTACGTTGGCCGAAGTCATGCAGCACCCTTGGATGAACACCGGCTATGAGTACGCTGTTCCCAGCTACACCCCCAAACGGGTTCCGCTCACGTTGCCCTTGGATCCGCAGATCATCCAGACCATTTCGTCGTTTGACTTGGGCTCGGTATCATCTTTAACTGAAGAACTAACCAGAATCGTTACACACCCAGATTACCAGTTGTGCTCCGATAACTGGTACAAGGCCAGCAAACAGGGGCGGGCGATCCAACACGGAATCCCGGACCCCACGTTCGGATACCACCCGTTGGTGTCAATATACTACTTGGTGGACGAAATGAGAAAGAGAAAGAAGGCCAAGGAGGAGGCGTATAAGTCTCAAATGCGGCAACAGGCGGAGCAGGACGCGCAGAAGCTTCCTACCATTAAACCACCCGTGCCAAAGCAAAGAGAATATTCCCACACGAGAACTTCGTCTCTCCAGGGAAGTCCATCTCCGAACACGACGGCGCCATACCCAAGCCCCGCGGCCACGCAAGAAGCCGTTCTGTCGCCTGCCCCCAAGCCTCAGCCCGTCATCCAAGTACCGGAACAAGCACATACTCCAAGCACAGCCAGCACCACGGAAGATACAGGCCCTATTGCTTACGATGACTATGCACAGCAACAAAGGGCACAGAGGTCTGCGTACACCAGCACGTTGGATCCCAATGCCGGGCGTGGCCAAGGGTTCAATTCGCTCTTGCGCAAAATGTCCACCAAGAAGTCGGGCTCTGCTCTGCCTGATATGCTGCCCACTAAAGTCACTGAGGTTCCTGCGAACAAAGACGACGAACTCTTATCTCCAGGTACTCCAGCCCCTCATGCGCTGGCCTACGCCAATGTCAAGGACCCGTTGATGCGGCGTGGAGTCAGTATGAAGGTTACGGCCAAGGAGAAGTCCAACAGCTCTAAGTCTCATCTTCACGACGCAGAGGTGCATAAGCCACAGACAAAGCCCACCCGCAAAGAACCTCCCGGGGTCCGGACCCACAACCGGTCGCATTCCACCACTGGCAAGTCGCATGGCTTTATACCCGTGGAGTACTTGCCTCCTTTGCCAAATATCATGAACAACCAAGGCTCTAGCGATGCGGCTCATTCTCCCAACAAGACCAACGGAGACGGAAGCAACTTGTTGGCTGTCAACCGGTTTCACCCCACGGCCAGGGCGAAATCCGTGGGCTCTCATGCCCGCAAGGACTCGTCGTACTACCGGGGAAATAACCAGCCTGCATTGCCCAATAGCATGGCCGCGCAAAACAGCGATGATGGCATCGACAGTGCGGCTCCAGACAACGTGGGGACATTCGATGATATTGTGCTAGATGAAGCGGAACGCAGGCAAGTGCCAAGCCTTAGTGAGGACCAGATCATCGAGCAGTTCAACCATTCCAGAAAGAACAGCATGCCTTCGATCGAATACCCGAAAACGCTCTTCTTGAAGGGCTTCTTCAGTGTGCAGACCACCTCCACCAAGCCGTTGCCTGTGATTCGCTACAACATTCTTCGGGTCTTGAGCAACCTTGGGGTCAAGTTCCAGGAAGTCAAGGGCGGGTTTTTGTGTGTGCACACCAACTTGGTGTCCAAGGAACGGGACGATGAAACGCCCACTGCCTCGACCATCATTGACGAGTACAGACTGGATGAACTTAGCGAGGAGCGCAATCTTTATGGCGATGCGTTCAAAACATCAGCAGAATCCTTGGAAAAAGCAGGTACGCCTGAAAGCGGAAACGATCAGCAAGTGCCTCACTTGGTGACTCCCAACCAGCCTCGGCAACTCAGCAGAAAAGGGTCCTTAAACACCAACAGCTCAGCAGCTTCACCTACGGGCGGTAAAGGCCACCACCGGCATACCAGTCTGACGAGTCTGGGCCACCGGCGCAAGTTCTCCATTGGCCAAGGTTTCCTCCAGAATTACCGCAAAAAGAACGGGTCTCAGAACTTGGCACCTCCCAGCACACCAGCAGCAGCCAAGATCAACCGGTTATTATTAGGCACGCAGGACTTGGACGACGGCGAAATCGATGAGGAGACTCTCGCGCAGATGCAAAAGATGACGTACGACGACTCGTACGACTCCATAAACGGCGACATGGGCGGAGGAAGCGATATGCTTGTGTCATCTAGAATCGAGCACCGCAACATCCACAGGCGTGCACTGGGCGGCGAGGAAGATGTTGCCAGCGAGCCCACCAAGAAAACGCCGTTGAAATTCGAAATCAACATCGTCAAGGTGCCGCTCGTGGGGCTCTACGGAGTGCAGTTCAAGAAGACGTTGGGAAACACGTGGAACTACAAGACGTTGGCCAGCCACATCTTGGAGGAGTTGAACTTGTGAGTGATTCAAGTTAATTTATTGATTTGAGTGCATTAAAGGCCGTAGATAGGGTCAAAGTCGACGTCCGGCAGTTTAGAGAGCTAAGATTGGGAGACCTAAGTGAGATTAAAAAGTTCTGAAGGTTTATCATTCTAGAGTCAACTATTCCAGAGAGTTAAAACAATTTAAGTTCTAGAGATATTCTCAACCATTCTGGACTCAACTCTTCTGGAATCTAGCTAGAGTTAACTATTCTAAGAGTTTAGAGTGTTCTAGATGACTATGGAGAGCCAGGTTTAAGAAGCTTCAGAGAGTTACCATTCCAAAGATACATTCCAGAAGTATCATCCGAGAGTTACCATTCCAGAGGTATTTTTCCAGAGTTTCCGTCTAGAGGAACCAGAGTCTTCATTCTTTGCGATTATTTGAGCTGACCGAGTTCAAGAGGCGTTTTAGAGTGTACGCGATTATAAGGTTGAGGGTAAAATCAAGAGGGCAGCACAAGCCCTGTACGCCGATCTTCATTACTTCTGATTTTTACCTACACAATTGTCACATTGAAGCATACAGAGTTGTCTCATGAAGCATACAGCGTTGTCTAATTGAAGCATAGTGTCTCTACCAGTCCTTGAATTGAGCACTTGAATTGAGTGAAATACGTTCCGAGGATTACCAGAATACAACTATCTGTATCCTATCTTATGAGTCTGGACCCATTGAACCATACTAGGATACACTACTCCACCGTTCATAGTATCAAAGGTGCTTGTTTCTGGTTTGACGGATATTACTCAGAATCCATTATGGAACTCACATCTATGGAACTTCATGGAACTTCGTTAGATACATGAAGTGAATATTTAATGTATTCCTTCACAACAGCTTCTGGTACATCAACAGCGATTCATCCTTCAAGGTTTCATACCTAACTTCTACAATAATCCCAGATGCAATAGCTATGGATCTATTCATAGAAGTAACTGAACGATCACTCCAATGACTGTATTGGCTAGTGAGTACTTTCTTCAGTTACTTGTTATTCAGTCAGTGGATTTCAGTTGTTATTCAATGGTGGACAACTACAACTTTCAACACATGTTTATTAGAAATAACATGGAGTGTACTTTCTTTAGTCCCGGTGGCCACACCTTTGCATCAGCAAGATGGTCTGGGGCCGGAAGACCTCGAAAAGTCAAGCTTTTCCGGAACCGTGACTCAAGACTGGGGAGTGCTTACATGCAGGAGATGCAACTGTGAAGAAGTCAGTCCAAGTCATTGGTAAACATCAGTACCTCCACACCAATTGGTATTGGTGGGTTTGGTTTCGGGAGATATCTTGGTGTATCCTCCCCCGGTTGATGTATATTTTTGGTGGTGTTATAAAATAACGGGAGCTTGTCGTTTTATATTAGGGAGAGCCTTCACATGACCCAAGTCACGTGAGTGGATGCGGTCTCAGAGAAACAGCAAAAGCTGTTTTCTCAACAACAACCAAGCCGGAAACCCCGTACCCAGTGAGTCATTCAAGGTAGTTAGACTTGCCCAAAATCGAAATATACCAACGTTTGCCATGTTTTAGTCACCTACTCCATATGGTGTAGACTTCGAGATTTTTCCCAGACAGTATGTTAGTGTATCGTTTCACCCCCAAACCACAGTTTTACATAACTTTCTCCGGAGATTCTATTGATATTGCCGAAACCCCCAATTGCATTTTCACCGCAGTCCTAGCGGCCCGCTATGCTCCCTTCAGCAAAGCGTAATTAAATTGACCAAAGCATAGGGAATCTTGGTTCCAAAAGGTTCAGCAGGTTTATGGTGATCCAAAATGTTTCTCTAGTTCCCCAAAAGCCGGAGATTCCCAGGTGTCAGCAAAAACTCGCTTAAAATACTCTACTACTCTACTACTCTACTACTCTACTACTCTACTACTCTACTACTCTACTACTCTACTACTCTACTACTCTACTACTCTACTCTACTATGTTTGTTATCTCATAGCTAGAAACCCCCAAATTCCATCAACGAATAAAGATAACAGTACTTTACGTTACAGCAAGAATCTAACATAATACTATACTTTAGTAGTACTATAGCACCGTGGTAACATATTCTTGTACCGTACTTACTATAGTAGTACGTATATACATTTAATAGATATTTATATAGGCACAGACGGAGGGATACATACAGACATTTGAATGGCTTGGACGGAGGGATACATACAGACATTTGAATGGCTTGGACGGAGGGATACATCTGGGAGAAAGCTACTGACATATCTTGGCACATATGTTATGTACAGGAACCTAGGGAGTAGGATCATTTCATTGGAGAGTGTTAGGGTACATTGAGTCCATACGGACAACTTTATGGTTAATACCACTTCTCAAAAGAGAATTCACACCCACACTATAATTACTCATTTCTATCATTGTTTATGATTGTTAGACTGATTATTGCTAGACTGATTTTTAGACTAGCCATTTTTAGACTGTTTTCAGACTGTTTTTAGACTGATTTCTAGACTGATTTTTAGACTGTTTTTAGACTGATTTCTAGACTGATTTTTAGACTGATTTTAGACTGTTTTTAGACTGTTTTTAGACTGTTTTTAGACTGTTTTCAGACTGTTTTTAGACTGTTTTTAGACTGATTTCTAGACTGTTTTCTAGACTGTTTTTAGACTGTTTTTAGACTGTTTTTCGACTGTTTTTAGACTGTTTTTAGACTGTTTTCAGACTGATTTCTAGACACAGTATATATGGCCAGTATAGAAGTTAACAGAGATCACATAGTATCATAGGAGCACAGTAAAAATGATAGTACAGAATCAGGGATATACATATTATGGAGTTGACTCTTAATTAACCTGACCATGTGACTATCTCGATTAATTAAGGCACAGTGACTCTTCACTATACGCGGACTTAGGTGCGGGTTGCGAAAGCTCCACAGTGAAGCCTCACTCCAGCCTCACCCAGCCCCACATCCATGGCGTGCTTAAGCTACTGCAAGAAGAGATTCCATAACGGACCTTCTTCTGCAAGCGGAAATTCCATTTTGTTGTGCAGTCTCTGGGGCGTGGATGTTTAAGGCCGCGTGCATGGGTTCTGGAAATTGTACTGAACCTTCGGCCCTGTCAGACGTTGCCAGTAGTCGGATTTGACCGTTGAATGACCAATCTACGGAAAATTGCGAGAGTACTCTCTCCGGTATAGGCCCCAACTCAAATACACCACAAGGCCTAAAAAATCGGAAACAAATCAGAAAAAAAAAAGATAAACACACTATGAATATTCAATTAGTCGTCTAGAATTCTAAAAAGGCCTTCACAGTACTTCGTACAATGATGATTCTCCTAGAATAAAGTGGCCAGTTTTAGGATCGGACGAGTAGACTTCATAATACCTCTATATGGTGTCCCACTCTAGTGGATCTAACACTTCGGACAACACTTTATAATAAGACTATGTGTATTCTCTGAGCTCCATATACACAGTTTCTGACATATGGTTTCTACTATGTACAGATTTCTAGACTGATTTCTAGACTGATTCTAGACTGACCATTGTTAGACTGACCATTGGTTAGACTCATGAATGAGAGTAAAACTTACTAAGGTATACATGTTGCCTATATACACATTAATAGTAGTACACTTAAGACTGAATAAGGACTTTTACTAGCCATAGAACACTTGTACGATATTCACCATTTTTTGTGATGTCTCAACTTTATCAGAACCACTAACAGCTTTATACCGCAACCAACTACCATCACCTAAAACCTGGTGTATCTTGAACGTGTTGGACTTGAAATTCTTCAAATAGCCCCAGGCCTTGTATTTGCCTTGCCTTCGCCTGCATGCTGCTTTATTTATATATTCCAAACACTAAGTATTACATTTTCTGATTTTTTTGCTTTCAACTCCCTTAGGGCTGTCACGTTTTGACTTTGAAACTGACCTTAAGAACAGGTCTAGATTTGAATTCGTATAAAGTGCTTTGGCATCCGTCACCCATAATCCATGTTCGTTCATTTCAATTGCAACTTTGATTCTTTCTCCCCTGGAGCCCTTGTAAAGTTCGCAGGTGTATTTTCTTGTCCTGGGTTGTATATTGGGAGACTGACAAAATCGCCGTCCCGCTTGACCAATTGAGAGCTTCTATAAGAAGAGTAGACTTCATAATACCTCTATATGGTGTCCCACTCTAGTGGATCTAACACTTCGGACAACACTTTATATTAAGACTATGTGTATTCTCTGGGCTCCATATACACAGTTTCTGACATATGGTTTCTACTATGTTGTGTTATGTTATTTAATACATTTATGCTTACTAATCCTTTGCTCGTTGATGGTCCCCAAAGAGAGGAGCCGAAAATATATAACTTTGAGAGAAACGTAGTACCGGAAAACTCTCCACTAGAACAATGGTAGGGATTGTTCCAGAATATTCGAAAGGTCATGGTGGCACTTCATGCAGCGATGGCTGTGATACAGCATTTAGAATGGCCATTGTTACCATCGGACAGAGTCGGTTTCATGAATCCTCTATACACCGGGCCCTACATATAGTGGATCTAACATCTAGTGTAATTGAAGGAATTATGATATGTTCTTTAGTACGTTTATGGCTAATGGAGTGAATCTCCGTAGAAAAGTGGAAAAGCCATTTCGAATTCTTCTTGGTATTTCACCGGCGACTCTTGAATGGTGGATAAGAAACCAGCTGACTTCATTACCACGAAGGGTGAAAGTGAGAGGTATTTTGTAAACTTTATTAAAATTGTAGGAGCCTGGGGGATTTATATACACTCGGAAAAACAGATTGACGGTCACAGTTTTTAATATTTAATAGAGACTTCTCATGAACAGCATATTTTGAAATTAATCCTTAGCACTTTTTAAGTCATAATACAAAACGGTTTGAATTATTGGTTGGTTAATTACTAGTGTGGTTTGACTCGTTTTGAAAAATACTGTATGTATGAATATGGTGGATATTTCAACTTATGTTTTAGTACTTATATACAGGGATCGGTTAGTTGTACTCCCGAAAGTCCCAAGGCGGGGCCACAGCATCTGATACTATTCTGGTCGTCAAGAGCAGGTACATCCCTATTTTCTAGCAAGCGCCTGCATACAACTTATCCCCGAAGTACTTGCTTCCGTACATGCCGTACATGTTAGGTACTTTTTTGACAGGATCTGTATGAGTGTCTTGTGGATATGCAAGAATTATATATGTATGAATTATGGGGAATATGTATAAGTGTATGAATTATAAATGTATATATTATGATGGATATGTTTGAATTATGGTGGATATGTATTTATGGGGAATCTGTAATTTCCACCAGTGTACTATTGTACTATTTCGTTTTTTACTAATGTACTACTGTACTATTGTAAATTCCACCAGTGTACTACTGTACTATTGTAAATCACACCAGTGTACTATTGTAAATTCTACCAGTGTACTACTGTACTATTTCTTTTTTTACTAATGTACTAATGTACTATTGTAGATTTTACCAGTGTACTATTGTACTATTTCGTTTTTTACCAGTGTACTATTGTACTATTTCTTTTTTTACTAATGTACTATTGTACTATTGTAATTTCCACCAGTGTACTATTGTACTATTTCGTTCTTTACTAATGTACTATTGTACTATTGTAATTTCCACCAGTGTACTATTGTACTATTTCGTTCTTTACTAATGTACTATTGTACTATTGTAGATTCTACCAGTGTACTATTGTACTATTGTAGATTCTACCAGTGTACTATTGTACTATTGTAATTTCCACCAGTGTACTATTGTACTATTGTAATTTCCACCAGTGTACTACTGTACTATTGCAAATTCCACCAGTGTACTTTTGTACTTCCTACCAGTACTGTTAGATCTGCCTCCGGTACTACTCTACCTAGTTCATTATTTGGAGTTTGAACTGCAAATAGTTTGCTATAGATAAATGATGCGCTTCGCACGACCTCTAAATTCCAATCTAATGGCTCCCCCACCAGACACTTATGGAACAGTATCGGTTAATCCTTACTCCCCAGTCCAATGTCGGCCAAATACATTATTGGCTCAGACACAACAGGATGTACAGGTGTCATGAAAGCCAGTAAACTCCCGTTTGGGTTTTTGCTGACTATCAATTTGAGCGTCTTCTAAGGTGAGCTTGACTGGGGGAGTGGAAGGGTCTCCATGAGTAAACACCTTAAAGTCTTTAAATTGCCAACTAAGTTACCCCACTGTGCCACGCCTCCACCATCTATGTACGAGGCACCACGAGGGAATGATAAACCCGAGGTACAGCATGAAATGTGGAGACGGCTGCATACACTAACTCCACCGTCAACTACTGAATGAGCCCGGATTCTTTTCTGAGAAATCAACAAAGACATACTAAACCGACTACCTGATGTAACAAGAAGAATCTAACAATAGTGGTGTAGTGACATAGTGACAGTGACATAGTGACAGTGACAGTGACATAGTGACAGTGACATAATGACAGTGACATTATGACAATCACATAATGACATAGCGTAGTATAACGTGAAATAGTGACAGTCACATACCGACATAGCATATAATGGTCATGGCTGGAAGATACCAGAATTCATTGAGGGTTTCGGTGCACCATTGACACCCAAGAGTCGCAGCCAAAGGAGACATTGTAGAACAGGAGGTTGTGAGGCGGGATTATATGCAGTACCAGACGTATACACCTCCATTTCTCCAAAAAAAAAAAAAAAAACCCACCA
>NKZC01000213.1:0-28263 GCA_002374385.1 Metschnikowia borealis
ACTACTACTACTACTACTACTACTACTACTACTACTACTACTACTACTACTACTACTACTACTACTACTACTACTACTACTACTACTCATAATATTACTACTACTAAGATGTTGAACCCACCATGGGTAGACACACTACCCAAAAGTATCCTTCGAGCCTACGAATGCCAATGACTCGTCTAAGGTACCATACCCAGTGACTTGGACTCATCCATTCATCTTACCTCGTGACATGACGTTTAACCACCATACTCCACTTCTCTGATACTCACAGGTTAACTATATAAGTACTCTGATTCCCACCTACTGGGGATCCATCAACGAGCGAACATAACCCCCAGTACTAGACGTATTCAAGAATAGACTATAGACTAGAATAGACTATAGACTAGAATAGACTATAGACTAGAATAGACTATAGACTAGAATACAATATAGACTAGAATACAATATAGACTAGAATAGACTATAGACTAGAACAATATAGAATATAGGCTATAGACTACAGAGTAGACTGAGAAATGTGCATATTCAGTAGTGAGATTTTATAGCAGTACAAACCTTATATTTGTGAGATTTTATAGCAGTACAAACCTTATAGTAGTGTAGACTGTTAGATCCATTGTCGACAGGGCTCTGGCCATTAAGCTTCTACTGCCAAATCATAAGCAGATCCGCCTTCTACAGATACCAACGAACAGTGGAGATGTACCAATATACAGACCAAATTAGGCATAGGTGTAGAGTATGAGTATAGAGTAGACTATACAGTTATAAAGAGAGTAGATTATACTAGTTGAGCAGTAGAGTAGAGAGTAGATTACACGTATAGTAGTAGAGTAGAGAGTAGAGTAGTATACAGTGGTATGAAGTATAGTATTAGATCATACTAGTAGAGTAGTAGAGTAGTATAGAGTAGAGTAGTATAGAGTAGAGTAGTATAGAGTATAGAGTATAGAGTAGAGAGTAGAGAGTAGAGTAGAGTAGTATACAGTAGTAGAGTAGATTATACTAGTAGTAGTAGTATAGTTTACCTTAGTATAATAGTAGAGACTATAGAGTATAGCAGTAGAGTAGTATAGAGTAGAGTAGTATAGAGTATATAGTAGATTATACTAATATAGTAGTAGAGTAGAGAGTAGACTATACAGTTATAAAGAGAGTAGAGTAGAGTAGTATACAGTATAGAGTAGAGAGTAGATTACACTGGTCTAGTAGTAGAGTATAGAGTAGTATACAGTAGTAGAGTAGATTATGTAGTGTAGTAGTAGAGTATAGCAGTAGAGTAGTAGTAGAGTATAGCAGTAGAGTAGTAGAGAGTAGAGTAGTAGAGAGTAGTAGAGAGTAGTAGAGAGTAGTAGAAGAGTAGAGTAGTAGAGTAGAGTAGTAGAGTAGTAGAGTAGATTATACTAGTAGAGTATAGAGTAGTAGAGTATAGCAGTAGAGTCGTATGGAATAGAGTAGTATAGAGTAGAGTAGTATAGAGTATATTATGTAGTATAGAGTATAGATTATACTAGTAAAGTAGTACAGTAGTATAGAGTATAGAGTATAGAGTAGAGTATTATAGAGTAGATTATACTAGTATAGTAGTATAGTATATTCTATTATAGTATAGTATAGTAGTATAAATTACACTAGTATAGTAGTAGAGAGTATAGAGTAGATTATACTAGTATAGTAGTATAGTATATTCTATTATAGTATAGTATAGTAGTATAAATTACACTAGTATAGTAGTAGAGAGTATAGAGTATAGAGTAGTATGAAGTAAAGTATTAAATTATACTAGTATAGAGTAGAAAGTATAGAGTAGATTATACCAGTAGAGTAGTAGAGTATAGAGTATGAGTATAGTATAGAGTATAGACTATAGACTATAGAGTATAGAGTATAGAGTAGAGTAGATTGTGTAGTAGATTATGTAGTCGAGTGTTAGACCCACCATGGCTAGACACACTACCCAAAAGTATCCTTCGAGCCTACGAATGCCATGACTCGTCTAAGGTACCATACCCAGTGACTTGGACTCATCCATTCATCTTACCTCGTGACATGACGTTTAACCGACATGCTCCACTTCTCTTGTACCTACAGGTTAACTATATAAGTACTCGGATTCCCACCTATTGGGGATCCACCAACGAATGAACATAACCCCAGTAGCAGACGTATTCAAGAATTTAACATGTATTCCTAAATATTACTATATTACTATATACTGTATACGTCTTCCTAAACTATTGCTATATTACTATACTATAACGATTCCTAAATATTACTGAATATTACTATATACTGTATACGTCTTCCTAAACTAGTACTAAATATTACTATATATTACTATACTATAACGATTCCTAAACTATTGCTATAGCACTATATTATAAGGTATTCGTAAACTAGTACTAAATATTACTATATACTATGTATTCCTAAATATTACTCTATGATACATACTATAACGATTCCGAAACTATTACTATGATATAAATATTACTATAGTACTATACTTTAACCATTCCTAAATATTACTAAATATTACTATACTATAACGATTCCTAAATATTACTGAATATTACTATATTATAAGGTCTTCGTAAACTAGTACTACAATTTACTGAACTCACTGCATACATTAATACACTTGACTTAACTCACTCCATACATTAGTACAATTTACTGTACTGACTCCATACATTAGTACAATTTACTGTACTGTATTTACTAGTCATAAAAACACTGTTATTTTTTTACATTAATGGGAGTAGTATGAATAGTGAAGAAGTATGAGTAGTGGAGTACGGGGAGAGAATAGACGAGTTTGAGAGAGTAGCTTGAGAAGAATAGAGTAATTACTCTAAGTAGATTAACACCGGACTTAACACTTCCTAGTATACTCTAAATTCAGTACTTGGACTCAAGAGCTACACTTATACTTGGCATTATATAAATGTAGCTCCTGGATACTGTTGTGTGTATGATCTATAGAGATGCAACTGACAGGGTTGGTTTCAGACCAGACTCAGACTTGGACCAGACTTGGACTTGGATCAGACTCAGACTTGGATCAGACTCAGACTTGGACCAGACTTGGACTTGGATCAGACTCAGACTTGGATCAGACTCAGACTTGGATCAGACTCAGACTTGAACCAGACTTGAACCAGACTTGAGTATCATAGACTAGACTCAGAACATTCACTCGATAGTATACTAGACTTGAGTGATACTTAGTCATAGACACAAACGTGCTTGTCCAGAGCACATTTCATAGAAACGCTTGAGTCATGGCCTGACTCGACAGTGTCGTAGGCATAGACAAACTTGGAGTCAGACTTGAGTAGTGGACTCAATTTCAAGTTCATAGACTAGCTAGACTTGGGCTGATATCAGAGTCATGTTGGAGTGCCACTCAGTCATGCTCGGACTAGACTAAGTAGTAGACTCATTAGACTTAGCATGGACTCACTAGACTTAGACTAAACTCACATTAGAGTCAGACTAAGACTAGATTAAGACTAGATACTGAGTCATAGGATTATCATAGAGCCCAACATAGGTTCATATTGACCTCATAATCGAAGTCACGAAGACAAATCGAATAGACTAGACTTGAAATAGACTCATGCCCAGAGGCATACAGACTCGTACTCAGAGTGATATCCGAGTCACATCCATACCCACAACTTTTATAAGAGTGCTCAGGACCATACTCAGGCTTAAGTATCATCGAGTGTTACTCAGAGCCATAGACTCATCTTTAGAGTCATGGAGTCAGGCTTGAGTCTCTAGACTAGACTCAACAGTCATTGACTCTGCATGGGCTTGGTACTCTAGGATGGAGATTCCAAGTCACATGATCACCCAGATGCAATCAAACCACTTTGATCATGAATAAACTCCAGTGTTTGTTCATTGCCGATTGTCCTATACCAATTGGTCTTCCTTGACCAAAATTATTCCTCATGTCACTTTCCATCACACCATCCTATCCTTATTGATCCTTATAATCATTTGGAGTCCTAAGAATTCCCGTAGAGCCTCACGAATCCTTGTAAATCCTTATATCCTTATAGCATTTTATGAAGCTTTATAATTGAGTTCTTCGTCCAACACTCTATATTGTACCGGTTCTGGACCAGCATTGGCTGATCTAGTCGAAAGTCTTTAATGTCTCAATACATGTCAGAGTCTCAGATACCCCAGATACCTCTATCTTAAATCTCTTTTATCCCAGAGCATCTTCCAGAGTCTCGGGATATCATTTTAAGACATGTATGAACACCTTTCCAAGATATCTCTTGGAGAAATCTCTATATCTTTGAAGACATCTCTATCTCTTTGAAGACATCTTTGAATATCTCTGAATATCATTCTTGAGATATCCATCATAAATATGTTTATGGTCTCAGAACCTTTCCGTATCAGCACCTTGGTTGCTATTACTTCAGGTACTGCTACTTTTTCGGCTCAATACCTTTGGCACCTCCGCCAATACCCTGGCTGAGTACCTGATCCAATAATTGGACGGTATACCCCAATGTCGTCTCACTTGTAGACCAAAATGGGCTCGCCCACATTGACGATCTCGTCAATATTCAATTTCAAGTCAAAAGCCTTGGACAAGATAATCTTAAATATCTTCTGCACGTTGATGGAGTGGCTGGTGGAGCAGAAGATCACCGGCAGCCGCATGGCCTTGCCGAACTTCTTGGCCTGCACGGTGATCTCGTGCTGGTCCTGGGGCAGCAAGTCGATGAACTCGTCGTACTTGGTCCCCACGAGAAATGGAATGGCCGTCTTGTTGAAGCCACGCACCTGTCTATACCATTCTTTGATGGAGTTGAGTGTGGATTTGCGCGTGAGATCAAACATGAAGAGAATGGCCACTGCATCGTTGGACACTAGAGGTAACATGTTAATGAACTCTTTTTGGCCGCCTAGATCCCAGATCAGGAAGGTAATGTTGGTGCTGCGAATCTGGATTTTTTTGTCCATGAAGTTGACGCCTAGCGTCTGGATATAGTCCTCGTCAAACGAGCCCTCCACGTACTTGACCATGAGTGACGTTTTGCCGATCTGGGAGTCTCCTATGAGTCCCACCTTGAGGGCAACTCTGCAGTTAGTAAGTGAGGAGAAAATAAATAGGAATGCTATAGAAGTAGCAGAGGAATATTAGGGTAGAGGGACATACTGGTTGCTTTGTTCCTGTTCCATGGCGTTGTTATTGTTGATCTGTGGCCTTCAAGTAAGCGCGCCACACCAGTACACCACCACACGACCTATAGTACCGGACAGTGCCAGACAGAACCGGTATATAGTCCACGTGCCATTTTTTTTGAATCAAGGGATAAAGCGGGGTATTTTTCAGTTCAATTATTCCAGAAAAAAGAGGGTACGCCTTGGGTTCTGGGGCGGTGTGGTGGAGCTGGAAGGGTAACAGTATATATGCAGGAACCCCCTGTTTATTCCCCACACCAGCAAAAACTAGTAAGAAAGCAAAGGAGTATTTCAAGAAGGTGATTTAATTGAGGACTGAATTTCCCTCCAAAAATTCCATAATACCTCATAGAGCCACTCAGAGTCAACTGACCACCCAGACTCTAATAGTTTTTCTAGATATCTTGTGTGTCTAGGGCCAACTACTATCAACACCATCACCAGAATTAATGAAAATTAAGTGTCTTTGATGAGACATCCGTTTTTTAACCTGCTAATTATTTCAAATTCCACAAATAAAACACTCTCGTTAATGACATGCCATATACCTGGAATAAACCATATTGGCCTCTCTAAAATCGAAACAACTTAACTGGTCGTTTAATTTAATTCTCAAGTCTCAATCTCTCTTATCAAACCAGAAATTTCGTCAATGGCATACCAAGATGCCTCATAAATATGCAAACTTAGTGGAAGACTAAACTGCCAAAAGTCACAGTCTACTATCCACTGTAAATAACCACTTAGGACTATAAAATTCCTTATTGTATATCAATCCAAAGCTCATCCATCGTATGGCACTACTTACCCTATAGAAGCACCATTTTAGTAGTTCATTCTCAATGAGCACTGTCCAAAAGAGTGAAATTTATAGATCATAAGTAACTCATTCTTAATGAACACTGTAGTAGATTGTACTTATTGAGCACTGTAACGGCGGCTTGTACTTAATGAAGCAGTTCTTTATGGAGACAAGGACATGGAGTCGTGGACAGGGAGACGAAAAGGACTTACATAATCGAACCTGAAACCAATTCAAGGCCCACATCATATAATAAGAATGCAATAAGAAAAAATAGGCCATAAAAAATTACACTTGATTAAAGAGGGAATGGCGTCCTTTTATAGTATGAAGGGTGCGGGTCCTGAAACAAATGCACGGTGGTCAGGGGCTTGCAGATGGCTGCGAAAATGTAGCCTCACTAATATATAAAGGCAGCCCCGCCGCGTTTTTGGCAGCACCAGATTTACCACTTTTGAGTCGCACTACTCATGAACATCAAGCCTACGAATGAGATGAATTAATATCACAGGGTTTTCTATGTCAGCCCGGAACAACATCAGGAACAACATCAGGAACAACATCAGGAACAACATCAGGAACAACATCAGGAACAACATCAGGAAGTAACCAGGAATTAACCAGAAATTAATCTACTTGTTAAATTCTTGTTACGTCAGGTACTCCGTTTAGTAAGTTCATTAGCCGATGATTCCTCAAAAAGAGAAATTTAAGCTGCTTATATAACTTTTCACCAGAAAAATAGCCGTCATTGTTCTAGGCCGCCTCAGGCCATCCTGGTACCTCGTAAAATGATGGCTGATAGATGGCTGATAGATGGCTGATAGATGGCTGATAGATGGCTGATAGATGGCTGGTTAGAAGGCCCTACACAATGGACATTGTTAGTATCAGGCAGAGAAGATTCATAATACTTCGAGCACTACCTATGGTGGATCTGACACTACTTCACGAACTAACATCAGGAAGTGACACAGGAAATGACCAGGAATTAACCTACATCACGAAATAACAGCAAAATTTATACCAGAAAATGCCATAACTCAAACACAGCTGAATGTGGTGAATGTGGTGAGATTCTGTGTCAACAATTCTACCAATTGGTTCCCAACAATCTCCTCATACGCCTTCTGGATCTTACTTTGGCCAAAAATACCCTATGATTTTTGCTTCATGAGCTCTTTTCATCTTCAAATGCTGCTTCTCTTCTTCCTCAATGTTCCAGAACAACTACGTGTGATAGTATAGTGCAGCGCAAAGTATAATACCACTTATTATGCTACAATATATTGTAGTATGGTATTGCATGGCTGCGAGTGTGGTGAAATGTCTGAATGTATTTGAGTATTGGAGGTGCTAGGAAAACTACGGTGAAAGTCTACTAGGTGGTGGTTTCCTTGATGAATTGAGAAGCCTTAGCTAAAAGAAATCTACTTTAGATAAGCCAGAAAAGAATTGTTGAGAGCTACGTCATGATAATTTATACTGACCAGATCCATGGAAGGTCAGAATAGTGAGAAAGATATGGTACTTGAGATAATGAGAAGAGATAGACGTACTTGAGATAATGGGAAGAGATACTTGGAATAAGGAGGATCTAGAAAAACTGACTGGAAGCAGATACTAAGGAGAAGAGTTAGAACTCTAGAGTCGAAGACTCCTAACCAATGGCAGATATCAAACAACCAAGGCCATGATAACAAAGGTCATAGGGTCAACAGAAAAAGCCATTGATCAGACAGAAGCTATGAATCTACAAGTGATCAAAGTTAAGTATTGGAGATGAAGCATAGTGTCAGCCAGCCTCTCAGCATAGATACAACAACTGTTCTTAAGTGTTAATTACTCAAGATAGTTAATCAAGTTAGTCATACCCCCAGTCAATGACTTAAATCCAGTCGCCGAAGGAGTCAGTCTATCAAGGTTTCATATAAGGTATAGAAGTGATAAGGAGGAGAAGGAGGAGAAGGAGGAGAACGAGGAGAACGAGGAGAACGAGGAGAACGAGGAGAACGAGGAGAACGAGGAGAACGAGGAGAACGAGGAAAAGGAAGAGGAAGGTGTGTACGTTAGAGTAGGTGGAGTAGTATTGAATGCTGCAAACGTGTCCTGCATGGACACCCTCAGTGACCCAAGCTCACTCACTCACTATCAGTCTCACTATCAGTCTCACTATCAGTCTGTCTGAGCCTATTACTACACACCAACTACACCCACACCCATACACCCAAACCCATGGAAATACCCCTAAACCTATCTATCCACACCTCAAGTCACCTATACACATACACCCACCCCCACAACCAAAAGCCATTATAACTCCACGTGTTGTGGTGGTGCAATGAGCATAGGGCTCGAGCCCTAGAGTCACGTGCACCACTCGTTGCACACAGTGCGCGCCAAAAAAATTCTTCACCACACAAAATTTCTCCTCCTCCTCTTTTTTACTACACTAACAATGGCTGTCGGAAAGAACAAGAGATTGTCGAAAGGCAAGAAAGGAATGAAAAAGAGAGTCGTCGACCCTTTCACCAGAAAGGAGTGGTACGACATCAAGGCCCCCACCACCTTCGAGAGAAGAGATGTTGGTAAGACCTTGATCAACAAGTCCACCGGTTTGAAGAACGCCGCCGATGGCTTGAAGGGCCGTGTGGTGGAGGTTTGCCTTGCTGACCTTCAAGGATCCGAGGACCACTCTTACAGAAAGGTTAAGTTGAGAGTGGACGAGGTTGAGGGCAAGAACTTGTTGACCAACTTCCACGGCATGGACTTCACCTCCGACAAATTGAGATCGTTGGTCAGAAAATGGCAATCGTTGGTCGAGGCCAACGTGACTGTCAAGACCGCCGACGACTACGTGTTGAGAGTGTTTGCCATTGCTTTCACCAAGAGACAAGCCAACCAGGTCAAGAAGACTTCTTACGCCAAGTCCTCCAAGTTGAGAGACGTCAGAAAGAAGATGATCGAGATCATGCAAAGAGAAGTGTCCAACGTGACCTTGGCTCAGTTGACCTCCAAGTTGATTCCTGAGGTCATTGGCCGTGAGATCGAGAAGTCCACCCAAGCTATCTTGCCTTTACAAAACATCCACATCAGAAAGGTCAAGTTGTTGAAGCAGCCAAAGTTCGACTTGGGTGCTTTGTTGGCTTTGCACGGCGAAAGTTCTACTGACGACAAGGGAAAGAAGGTTTCCTCTGGCTTCAAGGACGTTGTTTTGGAATCCGTTTAAATACTCAATATATAATGAGACTGTGTCTGATTGCCTTGGCCACGGGTCAAGGCCACCATAGCTACAATTCCTTATAGGCCTATACCATTAGTAATGCCTATATCATCTAGTAAACTAGTCTGGCTAAGTTCTTAATGGATGTATATGGTCTATAATTGAATATCCTGCACATAACAACATCCTGCACACAAGACAATTTGCACCCTGCATCAACCATCACCACCAAAACTTTCCAGAACGGCATGTGGCAGTTTCCTATTTGTACAATATGATATATGTAGTGACTATAGTAAGACTGTAAGACTATAGTAAGGACTATATACAGTACGGGCCTAACGTTCGGTGATGCAGCGAAGCTTTCTCATACCCGAGCCATATGCAGTCTCAGCCTCACTCCCCCCCGACGCTTCAATACAGCAAGTGCACTTTCTTCCCCAATTACTCATTTCGCTTTTCTCCCACATTTGGTCAATGACTAGTGTATGTATATGTTTCAGATGTGTTTCAGAATACGGCGCAATTGTGGCGTTTCTGCGGCTTTGACATGCACGTGGCCCGTGCTCCCCTCTTCGTGTTCCTTGCTGTATTGCTCTTGTTGCTCCACCGTGTTTCATGGGTGTTTCATGTTTCACCCGCGTTTGATGTTTCGTGATTGTTTCATGTTTGTTTCAGGTTTATTGAGAGGCTGTAAGGCTTGACTCTCCATGACTATGTTTAATCAGAGTTTCATGTTCTATCGTGTTCACCATGTTAGTCGTGTTTCATGGGTCATGCTCATAACCATTCCGATTCTGGTTATAGTCTTCATAACCACTCCTGCTCATTTTGACATTTTAATGTTTCAATTATATTCTCATGTTTTATGTCTGGTGTCTCAAATCTATGGTCATGTCTCATGTAATATGGTGTCTCACATTTAATGGTGTCTCACATTTAATGGTGTCTCACATTTAATGGTGTCTCACATTTTATGGTGTCTCACATTTTATGGTGTCTCATATTCCATGTCTCATTTTATGATGTCTCATATTCCATGTCTCATTTTATGGTGTTCATGTCTCATGGTTCATGTTTTATGTCACGGTGGTGGAGTCCTGTCTCATATGATGGCTCATAGTTCGTTTCTCATCTTCATGATTCATATTTTATGGATACTCATTTTTATGATCCATGTCCCATAGTTCATGATCAATGATGGTTCATGTTTATGGTGTCTAAATCATGTCTCAATCATGTTCCATATAACATGTCTCATATGTTTCATATAACATGTCTCATATGTTTCATATAACATGTCTCATATGTTTCATATAAGCTGATGTCAATGATGGTTTATGTCCTATGATATTTCACGTTTATGATGGTTGATGTTTATGGTGGTTCATCTGATATTTCATATATTATGGTGGTTCATATTGATGATATCCATATCTCATTCCATATCTCATTCCATGATTCGTGGTTATGGTCATGCCTCATAATCATGATGCTCCATTTTCCATGGTTCATGTTTCATGTTCCTTCTCTGATGGCATTACTCCATACTCTGCCTCTCCACGTCCAGCCAACTCCCCAATTAGTACTAACCGCAGGAACGAAATTACGAGCCCAACAGCTCGGCAGCAAATAAAGACGATGTGGCCCAGAAAAACCGGGACGCACGTGCACAGGCCACGCAAGCCCGGCCGCCCGTGGATGGGTCTGACCGTCCAGAAAAGACGCAGCTGGAAGAAGTGGCGCTCAAAGCCAAGCCGTCTTTCGATTGGCAGTCCATTGGGTCGTGGGATACGAACCCCACGGCCGATAAAATCAAGGCCCTCAAAGTGACCAAGGTAATTGAAGATTACGTCATCGACCATTTCTATGGAGACTGGTACTGGAACACCATAATCCCCGTGGGTGTGTGTTTCTTTGCGTATGCGTTTGCCTGGCTTGGTTTCAGTGTGTTGTGGTTGTTGGTGGTGCTCTTATGTGCCAGCTCGGTGTACCGGGCAGAGTACCGCAGGTTCAACCGGGATGTGCGGGACGATATGCTCCGCATAAACTCGTCCAACCGCTTGGAGGATGAGTTGGAGACCATGGAGTGGTTGAACTCGTTCATGGCCAAGTTCTGGGTCATCTATATGCCGGCTTTGTCGGAGATGGTGTTGTTCCAGGCCAACGAGGTGATGAAGGACCAGGCACCTGGCTTTGGTATCGAGGCCATTTCCTTGGACGAGTTCAACTTGGGTTCCAAGGCTCCAAGAGTGGACTCCATCAAATCCTATACTAGAAAGGCCAAGGACCACATTGAGATGGATTGGGCCTTTTCTTTCACGCCTAACGATACTGATGATATGACCAAGAACGAGTTGAAGAAGAAGATCAACCCAAAAGTGGCTTTGGGAGTGACGGTGGGTAAGGCATTCATCTCCAAGTCCTTGCCTATTTTGGTGGAGGACATGTCGTTCACCGGCCGCATGAACATCAAATTGAAGTTGACTGAGAGCTTCCCCCATGTGAAGACGGTGTCTGTGCAGTTCTTGGAGCCTCCCATTATCGACTACGCCTTGAAACCCGTGGGTGGAGATACGCTCGGAATCGACATCATGTCGTTTATCCCTGGGTTGGCCTCGTTTGTCAATGGGCTCATCCACTCCAACTTGCGGCCCATGTTGTATGCTCCCAACTCGCTTGATATCGATGTGGAGGAGATCATGGCACAGCAATCCAACGATTCCATTGGTGTGATTGCATGCACGGTCAAACGCATCACCAACTTGAGGTCAGCCACCGAACTCAAAGATAATGTGTTCAATCCGTATGTGGAGATGAAGATTTCCAACAATGCGGCGATCTCCGAGAGAACCAACGCTAAAAAGAACACCACCAACCCGGTGTACTTGGAGACAAAGTATTTATTGGTGAATGCGCTTGAAAACAACCACTTGACGTTCAACGTTTTCCACTTGGTGCCGGATCAAATGGAGGATACGCCTCTTGGTGTGGTGCAGGTTCCCTTGGTGGATCTTTTACAGGAGGAGGTGCAATTGGGAGTCAAGAAAAATATCATTGAGTCTGGCAAGGTGGTGGGCCAGCTTGAGTTTGATTTGAGATGGCACGAGAGTTTAAAGGCAGATACTTTGGAGGATGGCACTAAGGAGGAACACATCGATACCGAAACGGGAATCATGAAGCTTTCGGTGTTTGGAGCAGCGGATTTGGACGTGTCCAAGTCGGTGATTGGCTTGTTGAGTCCATACGCTGAGGTGTACGTGAATGGCGAGTTGATCAAGGTGTCGAGAAAATTGAAGAAGACCAATGAGCCTTCGTTTGGCGTGACGTTCGAGTCGCTCGTGACTCAACAGTCCAAAACGCAGATCCAGGTGCTTGTGAAGGACTCTGCCGAGGATGTGATTGTGGGACGTTTGGATGCTAATTTGCAAGACTTGGTGTTTGAGTCTTCGCGTGGCCAGCAATGGATTACTGCTCCTCCTGTTACCGAAAACGGAATCCCCACCAAGTTCTGCATTGGAGCCAAATGGAAAGCTCTTGCTTTCGACGATGAGGAGTTAAATATCCAGACCAATGCACCTATTGGAGGCTTGAGGCTCCACTTACGCCATTGCAAAGGTTTGGTCAACTTGGAGTCCGTGGGAGACGTGGACCCATACGTTCGCGTGGTGCAGAATGGTAAGTTGAAGTCCAAGACTCCAATCATTGCCAATACCTCCAACCCTTACTACAACCAGGTGTTCTTTCTCTCGGTGACCAACGAACACCAGCACGTGCTTTTGGACATCTTGGATGCTGAACCAGAAGGAAAGGACAGACCTTTGGGATCATGTGCTATTGCCGTCAAGGACTTTTTGAAGAAGAACCTGGCCGGTTATTTCCTTGGTTATGATGGCTCGGAAGAGGTGATTGAGCAGCCCGTGCTCTACAACGGCAAGTCGTACGGGTCGATGTTCTACTCGGTATCGTTTATTCCAAGTCTTCCAGTGTACACACGGACTCAATTGGAGAATCTTGAGGAGCTCGAACGGTTGAAAAAAGAAAGGGCACAGGAGGAGCAGAAACGGCTCGAGGCCGACGAGAAAAAGTTCAAGGAAAACCCGGATAAATACGAGTGGATCGATATGGAGGACGATGTGATTCCCGATGCAGAAAAAATCGAGATTCCCTTGGAGAAGGCCATCAAGTATCGGTCGGGAAACATCATCGTGCAGCTTATGGGAGGCCAGTTCAACAAGCCCGACTACTACGTGCATGTGTTGTTCGATGACCACGCTTATCCTTCCAACGTGACTCCCAAATGTGAGAGCAGGGAACTCAGTGCTCATACCAAGGCCGAGGCATTTATCCGGGACTTGCCCAACTCGAAGTTGGTTCTCCGGATTGCCAAGAAAAGAGAGGTAGAGGATGACGATGAGATTGTGGCCGAGAAGATCTTCCCCACGTTGGAGGTGTTGGAGAAGTCGTACCATAAACCACTCAAGCTCAAGGTCAACCACAAGAACTGGGTGGATGTGCAGTTGGAGTTCATTCCGTCGGCAGTCAAATTGGCTCCGTTGGATACGGTGTTGGATGTGGGATACCTCAAGTTGGATATTTTGGGGGCTGAACACCTTCTTCCTGCAGACAAAAACGGCAAGTCTGACCCGTTGTGTGTGGTGAAATTGAACGGGGTTGAAGTTCACAGGACTGACAAGAAGAGACGGACGTTGGATCCACTCTGGAACGATGCTATCGAGTTCCCTATGTTGTCGAGGTCCAAGCAAACGCTTATTTTGGAGGTGTACGATTGGGACTTGACGCATGATGACCGTCTTTTGGGCAGGGCCAACGTGAATCTCTCCACACTTACTCCAAATAATTCTACCCACTTCAAGTTGGATTTGGACACTCGGGGAGCTCTTAATTTGAGAGCCACTTTCAAGCCTGAGTACGTGAGACCAGCCTTATCGAAGACCAACGGCTTGCCCATCAATTTCGGCGACATCACAGGTGCTCCGCTTAAGGTTGTGGGAGGAGCAGCAGGCTTGGCCGGTGATGCGGTCGGAGGTGGAGTTGGGCTTGTTTCCGATGGAGTGACCAAGGGAACATCCTTCTTGAAAGGTCTTGGCAAGCACAAGAAGAGTGAGGAGAAGGAGAGAGAAGAGGCCGAGAAGGAGGCCAAGGCGAAGAAGGCTGGAAAGGACAAGGATGCAGGACAAGAAGACCAAGATAGCGATGCTGTGTCTGCTACATCCAGCGAAAAGGCAAGAAAAGAAGAAGAGGAGGAGAACGAGGAGGAAGACAACAGACAAGGAGCACCTGCACCTGAAGAGCAGATGGAGCATAGTGAAGCGCCCGAATTGAAAAATTCCGTGCCCAACGTGGTTCCTGAATTGTTACCTCCTCCCCAAAATCCTAACGATGCCAATGGCCATCGCAGAACTGCTAGCACATCTACCGAGGTCAGCTCCATCAAGCTGGGAGCTATTGGAGGAACAGGAATCCCCGGTCGTGTGAATATCATTAGTGCCAGTGGCTTCAGTGGTCATGCCTTGGACGTCAAGACGTCATTGGTGGTGGCAGGAAAGAATAAGGATATCCACAAGACCAGGACAGCCAAGACCAAGGATGGGGCTTGTTCATGGAACGAGTCTGCAGTCTTTAAGGCACCTACCGAAGGATTCTTGAGCTTGAGTGTCCGTGAACGCAAGACTTTTGGCAAGAGCACGACCCTAGGCTCTGCTGAAATTGCTTTGGCGGATTATGTGGATTCTGATGCTACTCATACTGTACAGGTTGGAGAGGGCAGTGTGACGTTCCATTTACGGTATGTGACGACTCAGTTGTGATTGGACAATCTGGAGTTCTCGATTAGGAAGAATGCAGTATTTAATAATAGTAACTGTTTTTTTTACTTGTTTGTTGAAGTTTGTGTGTTTAGTATTTAGTTGGAGGAGTTCCGGGGATGGGTGTTTGAGTTCCGGGGAACTATATACAAGACCCGGTCATTATATGCAGTTCCGACCTATTGACTCAGATCATTTGATCCTCCACACAAAAACACAAAATTGGGTATGGTCAATTTTGTTAGGATCATTCAAGATTTCAGATGACATTAACGTTTTGGGAAGACTAGAAATGTGGTTTTGGGAGAGGAGGGAGGTGAGTTAATACTGGCACGTGAGTGGCACGTGATCTTTATGACCGGAATAGGCAATTCCGGGACTTATATACAGCTCTGACAGATTGACTTAGAAAACCACTCTTTAAAAAAAAAAAGTCTTCAAAGGGAAGGAATTAGGTGAGGTTTCAGGGTGATGGTGCGTGTTTTGGAACCTTCCTGGTTGGGTTTCTGGGGATGTACGGGATGGAGTTGAGTGGCACGTGACTTGCATGTGACTTGTATGGTCGGAATGGGCTAGATCCGAGGGTACACAGACTTTACATCAGTCCCAGGTTTTTTCAGTTCCGGCCTCAAGCAATAGACCATTTGGTTTCTCCATCAAAATAGTTTCACCCAAAAAAGAAAACCTTACCCTTGAAAATCCCCGTTTTTTTGAAAATCCACACTTTTTGAAAGTCCACACATTTTGTGTTTAGGTCTATCAGTTTTGGATGCGAAATTAACACACCCAAAACCATCAGTATAACACAAAAGATACAAAACGCAATAAGACGGTTTATTAGGACTTTACTTAGTGAAGGTTTTGGCTTGTGTGTCCAAAAAGAAAGAATTAGAGTGCTCTATGAAGAATGTCCTGCATACAATATGGTTTTTCCGAAAACAAAAAGGAGAGACCATTTACACCGGCTCCAGACTCATTGCTTGGTCAGACTAATGTATGAGTTCTAGGGTAGTGTGTAGGACTAACATTGATTAGGTGATAACCGTTTTTACAAGGATGTCACAATTACTATGGTGGTATAAATGGTAATAAAAGGGTATAAAATGGTATAAAATGGTATTATAATGGTAATAAATGGTATAAAATGGTATAAAATGGTGTTAAAATGGTGTTAAGATGGTAAAATCATGGTAAAAAATGGTATAAATGGTATAAATGGTGAAAAATTGTAATAAAATGGTGTTCAAATGGTAAAATCATACTAAAAAATGGTATAAAATGATATAAAATGGTAATAAAATGGCGTTAAAATGGTAGAATCATAGTGAAAAAATGATATAAATGGTATAAAAGGGTATTATAATGGTAATAAATGGTATAAAATGGTGTTAAATTGGTAAAATCATAGTAAAAAGGATCTAAAATGGTCTAAAATTGTAATAAAATGGTATAAATGGTAATAAAATGGTATAAAATTGTAATAATATGGTAGTAAAATAATAAAAAATGGTATACAATGATATAAAATTGTATAAAGTGCTATAAAATTGTAATAAAATGGTAAAAAATTGTAATAGAAAGGTATTATGATGGTAATAAATGGTATAAAATGATATAAAATGGTAGTATAATAATAAAAAATGGTCTAAAATGGTGTTCAAATGGTAAAATTATAGTAACAAATGATGTAAAATGGCATAAAATTGTAATAAAAAGGTATTATAATAGTAAAAAATGGTATTATAATTAAAAAATGGTAAAAAATGGTGTTAAAATGGTAAAATCATAGTAAAAATGATGTAAAATGGTATAAAATTGTAATAAAAAGGTATTATAATAGTAAAAAATGGTATTATAATTAAAAAATGGTAAAATCATAGTAAAAAATGGCATAAAAGAGTATATAATGGTATAAAATGGTGTTCAAAAGGTAAAATCATAGTAAAAATGATGTAAAATGGTATAAAATTGTAATAAAAAGGTATTATAATAGTAAAAAATGGTATTATAATTAAAAAATGGTAAAAAATGGTGTTAAAATGGTAAAATCATAGTAAAAATGATGTGTAAAATGGTATAAAATTGTAATAAAAAGGTATTATAATAGTAAAAAATGGTAAAATCATAGTAGAAAATGGCATAAAAGAGTATATAAAGGCATAAAATGGTGTTCAAAGGGTAAAATCATAGTAAAAATGATGTGAAATGGTAAAATAATAGTAAAAAAAGGTATAAAATGGTATAAAATTGTAATAAAATAATATAAAATTGTAAATAAATGGTATAAAAGGGTATATAATGGTATAAAATGGTGTTAAAATGGTAAAATCATAGTAAAAATAATGTAAAATGGTATAAAATTGTAATAAAAAGGTATTATAATAATAAAAAATGGTATAAAATTGTATTATAATGGTAAAAAATGGTGTTAAAATAGTAAAATCATGGTAAAAATTAGTATAAAATGGTATCATTGTATATTTCTAGTACTGGTGCAGTGCGTGGTATAGGATTAATATACTATGGTGGTAACAAAAGGTATTATAATGGTAAAAATGGTGTTCAAATGGTAAAATCATAGTAGAAAATGGCATAAAAGAGTATATAATGGTATAAAATGATATAAAATGGTAAAATTGTAATAAAATGATGTGAAAAATCGTGATAAAAAGGTATTATAATGGTAAAAAATGGTAAAAAATGATATAAAAAGGTATTATAATGGTAAAAAATGATATAAAATGGTATAAATTGGTAGCAGTGTATATTTCTAGTACTGGTGCAGTGGTAGTTCTAGTATTCTTTTGTATGGTGCGTAGTGTAGGACTAATACTGTATAGGTAGTACATTACTATGGCAGTGTTGGTACATTAATATGGCACTGTTAGGTTCTTCGGTAAATATGCCTAAGTGGTATTACTATGGTATTATTACTTTGGTAGTAGAGGGTAGTTCAAGTACACTACACTAGTACTGAGTGCGTAGTACTGAGTGTGGTATGAGTGCGTAGTACTGAGTGCGGTATGAGTGCGTAATGAGTGCGTAGTGGTGAGTGCGTAGTGAGTGCGTAGTGAGTGCGTAGTACTGAGTACAGGACAGTTTGGTATAGACAGTACAGACACAGTAGTACTATTAATGTTAGCAAGCCCATTTTTATGCAGTACACTTCTAATTAGTTTGGAATATAAGAGGTGATTTGGGGAGTGATGAAAATATGGTTTTTTTGTAGTGACAAGAAAGTAGTGATTTGGTGGTGATGGGTGGTAGGGGGGAGACTCGGAGAGGGGGTTGCTGCAGTCCTGTAGCGCACGTGACCGCCATGACTGCTTTTCGCGGCTTGATGAGAGCGCGCACCCGTGCACCCGCCCGCATGCAGGCTGCGAAGCGAGAAAAAAAAATCCCGAAAGAATTTGCATACACCTGAAAAAATCCCATAGACTCCTGTTTTATTCTATCACCAGAAACTAGACAATATGAGCCAAACTGTATGTTTTTTCTCCGCACTCAATGCAGTCGCCCCTGGTATCCTAGACATGTCTTCCTGTTTACCAATCCGTCCAGATGTCATGAGTCTGACTGTCTACAGTGTCCAGTGAGAGTCAGAAGACTGAACCTCGGATAGAAAGTCTGAACAGGTTTCAGATTTGTTTTAGCATGGTTCAGATTTGTTTTAGCATGGTTCAGATTTGTTTCAGCATGGTTCAGATTTGTTTCAGCATGGTTCAGATTTGTTTCAGCATGGTTTCGGTTATCCAGTATACTGTCCATAGTCTCCGGAACTGTGGCTGTACCAGATGAACAGTCCAAACCAAGCAAGCAGTACCAGCTGAACTGTCATCTGAACTACTGGAACACTGATACTGTCATTACCATGAGATACTTCTGTCATCTTTGTTCTAATGCTTCTGGCTGTCACTAGTGGACTGTACAACCACAGACTGTTAAAAAATAACCCTTTTTCATATACTAACCGCAGGCACCTCGCCCACACAAGTTGCGTGCCTCGATTGTTCCAGGTACCGTGTTGATTTTGTTGGCCGGTAAATACAGAGGAAAGAGAGTCGTGTTCTTGAAGCAATTGGATGACGGCGCTTTGTTGGTGTCCGGCCCATTCAAGGTCAACGGAGTTCCATTGAAGAGAGTCAACCAACGTTACGTGATCGCCACCTCCACCAAGGTTTCCGTGAGCAGCGTGGACGTGTCCAAGTACACCGCCGCATACTTTGCCAAAGAAAAGACCGACAAGGCCGAGAAGTCCGAGAAGGACTTCTTCGAGGACAAGGCCCCCAAGAAGGAGGTCAAGGCCGAGAGAGTGGCCGACCAAAAGTCCGTGGACTCTGCTTTGTTGGCTGAGATCAAGAAGACCCCATTGTTGAAGCAATACTTGGCTGCTTCTTTCACTTTGAAGAAGGGCGACAAGCCCCACTTGTTGAAGTTTTAAAGGTTTAATCTGCCTTTGGACTGACCCGTGTATTCTCTGTATATTTAATACACCACGAACAAAAGAGTGTAGTTTTGGGGGTTGATAGGAAGTTGTAGGAATGAGTAACTCAAATAATAGTGTGGACCATATAGTGAGTCAGGCAATTGAGCGTCAGTGTTTCAACAGTGTATAGGTATTTCAACAGTGTACAGTGAAATAGACTATATGTGAAGTCTTTATTAAATATCAAAAACAGTAACTTTTTGAATTGGTTTGTTTAAATTTCCTGTTTGAAACATTTTGGCCACTGGTTGAATAGTTTTGAAAAACACTATAGGTGTTTCACAGTGGGAGTGTATAGGTGTTTCACAGTGGGAGTGTATAGGTGTTTCAACAGTGGGAGTGTATAGGTGTTTCAACAGTGGGAGTGTATAGGTGTTTCAATAGTGTAGCAGTGTATAGGTGTTTCAATAGTGAGTAATATACGTGTGGTGTTAGTCCAATGTCATTAAAATGTTTCTCAATGTCATTAAAATGTTTCTCAATGTCATGAAAATGTTTCTCAATGTCATTAAAATGCTTCTCAATGTCAGTAAAATGTTTCTCAATAGTGTATCTCAAAAGTGTACAACATAGTGTCTCAAAAATAAGCAGTGCGTGGTGTTAGTATTCTTAGTAGTGAGGTAGTGAAGTTCATGGTCTCAATACTCAATCTCAGTCTCAGTCTCAGTCTCAGTCAAAGTCTCAGTCTCAGTCTCAGTCTCAATCTCAATCTCAAGCACTACAGTGTAGTGCGTGGGAAACAAGGAGTGCGTGGGAAACACGGAGTGCGTGGGAAGTATATGGAGTGCACTAGAGTACTCTGTAGTGAACAGTAACTGGTGTGATTATACAGTGAAGCAATACACTAGAAGAGTGGAGAGTAGTCGATGAAGATTTGGTTAGCTATTGACACAGCAGGTGACACAGCAGGTGACACAGCAGGTGACACAGCAGGTGACACCGCAGGTGATCATGCTATGAGTAATGTCCATGCTCTCAGACTTTGGTGTCAGACTTAGGAGCAGGGAAACCTAAGACTGTGTGTAGTTTGGTAGTTTAGTAGTTTAGTAGTTTAGTAGTTTAGTAGTTTAGTAGTTTAGTAGTTTAGTAGTTTAGTAGTTTAGTTTGGTAGTGTAGTGTAGTCTCAGTCTGGTGAATGGAATAGTGAGTGAGTCTCAGTTTGTATCACTACTTTATTATACTGTGACAATTCTTAGTGCACTGAATATTCTATTATTATAATGTTTAGGTGTTAATAAAGAATATATATTGGTAAAATTACACTATACTATACTATACTATACTATACTATACCATACTATACTACATTACCATATTAACACTATACTATACTTGTCAACGAGTACTTAGTATGTACGGAGTCGATGTACGTCGTAGAGGCATTTATATATAGTAAAACATAACTCGAAAATACCTCTATACTATACTATAGTATACTATTCACCATACTGTAATATACACTACAGTACACTATACTGCAGTACACTATACTGCACTACACCAGACCTCTTCCTTTACTTAAATTGGGACTACACGTCTATGCTTCAATAAAGGCTGTACTAACCATTAATTCTGCTAGACCTATAATAAAAGAAAAGGAACAATCAGTAAACCCAGTTAGCCATTTTTCAAAGTCAAAGTTAAGTTCTTAAAGTTAAGTTCTTAGAGTAAGTTAAAGTTAAGTTCTTAAAGTTAAAGTTAAAGTTAAGTTCTTAAAGTTAAAGTTAAAGTTAAGCTCTTAAAGTTAAAGTTAAAGATATAAGTTAAAGTTAAATTCTTAAAGTTAAAGTTAAAGATATAAGTTGAGGTTAAGCTCTTAAGCTTCTTAAAGTAAGTTAAAGTTAAGTTCTTAAATTAAGTTTTTACCTCTTACCCATCAGATTCACCGTGATTGCTTTTGCTGCCCCTACCAAAAACATTCAATGGCACTTGTTGAGATATGATATTCGAATACTTAGAGGGGGAATTTGCTGTAATCGAAACTAGTGTTATGGTGGATTGTTTTGCTACTTTGTACTGACCACTCATCAACAGCAAGAAGTTTAATTTGACTTATTGGGCTTTAGTAAAAGGTTTTGGTGTAAGTTGAAATACGCTTTGGTAGGGGATTTCAGATTAATCAGTTTATTCAGTTTATTCAGTTTATTCAGTTTATTCAGTTTATTCAGTTTATTCAGTTTATTCAGTTTATTCAGTTTATTCAGTCTGGTTTCTATCTGGACTACAACTTGAAAGTATGGGTAGTCATTAATGTGCTGACTGTCAAGTTCCGTGTTTGTTCCATCGAGCCGTTAAAAAACTTGTTTATGGAATGCGTGGTGTGGTTTTGTTGGAAACCCATTCTTGCACTGGAATGAAAGAACAGAGTGCTATTACAGAGGAATACCGGAAATGAGTAACTAGTGTCATATGAGGGTGGACCTTTTATACTGCCCACTTGAAGTACTGCCTACTGAAAGTACTGCCTACTGAAAGTACTGCCTACTGAAAGTACTGCCTACTGAAAGTACTGCCTACTGAAAGTACTGCCTACTGAAAGTACTGCCTACTGAAAGTACTGCCTACTGAAAGTACTGCCTACTGAAAGTACTGCCTACTGAAAGTACTGCCTACTGAAAGTACTGCCTACTGAAAGTACTGCCTACTGAAAGTACTGCCTACTGAAAGTACTGCCTACTGAAAGTACTGCCTACTGAAAGTACTGCCTACTGAAAGTACTGCCTACTGAAAGTACTGCCTACTGAAAGTACTGCCTACTGAAAGTACTGCCTACTGAAAGTACTGCCTACTGAAAGTACTGCCTACTGAAAGTACTGCCTACTGAAAGTACTGCCTACTGAAAGTACTGCCTACTGAAAGTACTGCCTACTGAAAGTACTGCCTACTGAAAGTACTGCCTACTGAAAGTACTGCCTACTGAAAGTACTGCCTACTGAAAGTACTGCCTACTGAAAGTACTGCCTACTGAAAGTACTGCCTACTGAAAGTACTGCCTACTGAAAGTACTGCCTACTGAAAGTACTGCCTACTGAAAGTACTGCCTACTGAAAGTACTGCCTACTGAAAGTACTGCCTACTGAAAGTACTGCCTACTGAAAGTACTGCCTACTGAAAGTACTGCCTACTGAAAGTACTGCCTACTGAAAGTACTGCCTACTGAGTGATTGATAAGACACTACACTACACATTACTGGAGCTGCAAACAGTGATTCGAGTTGCAGTTCTAGAAAAAAATCACTCTTCAAGCTGTAAGCTTTATTAAAGACCCATATGGAACCCCCGTCCTCAGATTGTTCTTGTGTTTTTAGTTAAAGCTAGCTCCATGGACCATAACTAAAGTATACCAAGGAAACACCCAATAAAAGGACTCGCCGAATGCACAAACGCAATATGCAAGTTCCAATAAAATGCTAGCATATTGCTGCTTTTTGGATTCGAATAAAATTCATTTTATTGCTCTTCACTGAATCGTCCCTGTTCGGAATTTGGAGGTGTTACAGCACACTATTCGAGCGCACACACTATTCGAGCGCACACATTGGAAGTGTTGAACATGTGAGGTGTTTGTTGAACATGTGAAGTCCTGACCCGTGTACTGCAAATGGTGTTACCTGCCTACAGCGGAATTGGATCAAGGGACAAGTCTCATAAGGTTCCGAGGAATGTATACCTGTCTCACGACGGTCTAAACCCAGCTCACGGTCCCAATTAGTGGGTGAACAATCCCACGCTTAGCGAATTCTGCTTCGGTATGATAGGAAGAGCCATCATCGAAGAATCGAAAAGCAATGTCGATATGAACACTTGACTGCCTCAAGCCAGTTATCCCTGTGGTAACTTTTCTGGCACGTCTAGCCTCAAATTCCGAGGTAAACATAAAGGATCGATAGGCCGCACTTTCATGGTTTGTAATCACACAGAAAAGCGAAACCAAGGCGGCTTTTACCCTTTTATTCTACTGGAGAGCCCAGGCCGTTTGTGGCACGAACAGATTTTTGCCTGGAAATTGGTGGGAATGCTTCTTCTAGAACAATAAACATGTATTTTCTAAATCCGGCACAACTTGAGCAGACGGGAAGACAATTCCATAGAAGAATTCTTGGGAACAAATGAAAATTAACTTCGATGCACCATTGTACTCTTCTCTACTCTACTCACTTTATGCTCCACTTTATAATCCACTTTATGCTCCACTTTATGCTCCATTATACTCACTTTATGCTCCACTTTATACTCCACTTTATACTCCACTTTATACTCCACTTTATACCCCACTTTATACTCCATTATACTCCACTTTATACCCCACTTTATACTCTACTCCTAAACTACCAGCACTTGTACCATTGCACTATAAGATAACGTACTGCTACTACCAGCATTACCTCCATACTTTACTTTATACAGTGGTAGCTTTACAGAATACCGTTTAATAAGCACTAAATACATCGTCTATACATCACAAAATTCCAAATAGCAAAATCCAGACCCACATAGCACTGTTATTATGCCGTATTATCCTGTATTATGCCGTATTATGCCGTATTATGCCGTATTATCCTGTATTATTCCGTATTATCCTGTATTATGCCGTATTATGCCGTATTATGCCGTATTATTCCGTATGGGCTTATAGCACTGTGGTTGCTAGACCCAAAATGGGTGGAATATAACCCCTATGGGGACTCGGACCCACTTATTCGGGAACCGGTGCTACTCTGCTCCTTTCTGGTTCTCCGTCTACGCCCATGACTGCTCTCTTCTGAGTATACTAAGATGGCCGGTTCCTCTTTCTGAGTCAACGAATATAGTTTGATTAGGCATAAAGGTATAAAGAGCATGACATTTAGAAATAGAGAATGCAGTAGAAATAGAGAATGCAGTAGAAATAGAGAATGCAGTAGAAATAGAGAATTCAGTAGAAATAGAGAGTAGTCTATAAAATAGGCCATGGAATTTGAATGTAGGAGGAGTGTAGTAGAGTATAGTATAGTACAGTAAAGTATAGTGTAGTACAGAATAGTATAGAATAGTATAGAATAGTATTGTATAGAGTATAGAAAAATTATAGTGTAGTAGAGTAGAGTATACGATATTATGGGATGGAATTTTGCATGACTGTAGTAGAGTATAGTAGTATAGTAGTATAGTAGTATAGTAGTATAGTAGTATAGTTATTAGATTCCGGTTTCGTCAGGTACTCTGTTTACTATGTTCATTCGCCGATGAATGGTTGTGGGTGTCACAAACGACAAACTTGAGTGATCTGCGTTGCAAACATTTGGAAAGAATCATGATCTGGGGGTCTATCAGCACGTGGAAATATGTGCAATAGGGAAGAGTGAAGCTTCATGACAGACAATGTGCAGCAGTTGAAGAGTTTGGGTTTCCAGGAACCACGACGTACGGCAGACGAAGGGAAATCTCGGAATGGTTCGCTACTCATAAAGACAATCTTGATCATAAACGCTTCCATTAAGTGGTCCTCCATCTACTAGTGATATTTTCTAATCTAACAATAGTAATATAGTAGTATAGTAGTATAGTAGTATAGTAATATAGTAGTATAGTAGTATAGTAGTATAGTAATATAGTAGTATAGTAATATAGTAGTATAGTAGTATAGTAATATAGTAGTATAGTAATATAGTAGTATAGTAGTATAGTAATAGTAGTATAGTAGTATAGTAAATATAGTGGAATATAGTAGTATAGTAGTATAGTAGTATAGTAGTATAGTAGTATAGTAATATAGTAGTATAGTAATATAGTAATATAGTAGTATAGTAGTATAGTAATATAGTAGTATAGTAGTATAGTAGTATAGTAATATAGTAAATATAGTGGAATATAGTGGAGTAGAAGATAGTAGAAGATAGTAGAAGCGATGACGTATGAGAAGACGTGGGAAGACGTGGGAACGTGAGAGGAGTCGGCGCGGAACTGCACGCAGACGCATCCCACAAAATTTATTTCTGCTCATCGCTTTTCCCCACCACCAGCATGTCTTCATTACTCCCCATCAGCACCTACAACTTGGCGCTCGAGCCATTCAACCCTCTTCCTGCATTGGACGAGGACTTCCCCGTGACTGTGAGATTGACCATGGCTGCCTTGGACCCTGAGGCTGTGGACGATAAGGAAGAGCCTTCCACCATCAGAATCTTGAAGAAGGCCAGACTCTTTGAGGACCTGGACCTGGACTTGGACCTGGAGGATGATGATGAGGAAGAGGGGGAAGAGGAGGATGAATTAGATGACGAGGAAAAGACCGAGAAGACCGAAAAGACCGAAAAGACCGAAAAGACCGAAAAAAAGGACAAGAAAGAGAAGAAAGAGAAGAAGGAGAAGAAGGTGCAGGAGGATGAGAATTCCGGCTCGGACAATGGCTCTGACAATGAATCTGCCGACTCCGACTCGGATGCTGACTCCGATGTGGATGACGAGATCGAGGAGTTTGTCCTCTGTACTCTCTCCCCCAAGGTCCAGTTCCAACAGACTCTTGACTTCACCATCTCCCCCGACGAGGAGGTGTACTTTGTGGTGACCGGCTCGTACCCCGTGCACCTTTCCGGAAACTACGTGGAGCACCCAGCGGACGATGACGAGGATGAGTACGATTCCGACGAGTATGACTCCGATGAATTGGACGACTACTACGAGGATGCCGAGGGAGAGTACAACTTGACCCCGGATGAGGATGAGTTGATGAAAATTGAAGACTTGGAGGACTCGTCGGACGTGGAGCGCAAGATTGAGGAGTTGGTGGAGAAGGACGAGGCCCAGAAGGGAAAGAAGAGAGCTGCCAAGGAGGAACCCAAGGAACCTAAGGAGTCCAAGAAGCAAAAGAAGGAGAAGGCCGAAAAGACCGAAAAAAAGGAAAAGAACGACAAAAAGAATGACAAGTCCGATAAGAAGGTGCAGTTCACCAAGGAGTTGGAGCAGGGCCCTACGCCTTCCAAGGAAAAGAAGGACAAGACTGAGAAGAAGTTCAAGACCCAGACCTTGTTGGGAGGAGTTGTCACCGAGGACCGCAAGACCGGAACCGGAGCTGCTGCCAAATCCGGCAACAAGGTGGGAATCCGTTACATTGGTAAGTTGAAGAACGGAAAGGTCTTTGACAAGAACACTTCCGGCAAGCCATTCGTGTTCAACTTGGGCAAGGGCGAGTGCATCAAGGGCTTCGACTTGGGTGTGGCCGGCATGGCCGTGGGTGGAGAGAGAAGAGTGATTATTCCAGCTAAGATGGGTTACGGCTCGCAGGCCTTGCCTGGCATCCCTGCCAACTCCGAGTTGACCTTCGACATCAAGTTGGTTTCGCTCAAGTAGACACTACGTTGTTGACTCGAACGTGTTTAGTATTGTGCTATGAATACTAGGTATTTTTAAGAGCTATAGAATGGTATTATGTATCTTTGAGAGCTATAGAATGGTACTAGGTAATTTCAAGAGCTGTAGAATGGTACTAGGTAATTTCAAGAGCTATAGAATAGTACTAGGTAATTTCAAGAGCTGTCGAATAGAGTCACCGGAACTGGGGCCCGAGCACCCGTACACCAGGCAACCTCAGCAGAAAAACGACCAACGCAAAGCACTCTTTTTGGGTGCAAATCACGTGGTTTGGGGTTGGCTGGAAAGCTGCAATTCCGGACACCAAGGAGATGTTTTTTTTTAGTAAAATTCCTTGGGTCTGGAGCTTTTTAATGTTGAAGATAGTTCGGACCGCCCTCAATTCCGGCCCCTCAATTCCGGCCCATACCGATTAGCACTAATACTCATGGTATGTATTTCTCTGAGCTGAGCTGTATGGTGATTGGCTGATGAGGTAAAGCTATATGGGAAGAGAATTGCGATTTTACTAGTCATACTTTTTCTTCTATATCATTTTTCCCATTTCAAGGGTATTTTGATATACATATTACATACACCTTATTTTAAATAGTGTAACATTCTAGCAATCGTTCAATATAAAATGTCCCAATTAGAACGTAAATATGTCCCAATTAAAACGTAAATATGTCCCAATTAAAACGTAAAATGTCCCAATTAAAACATAAATATGTCAGCAATTAGAACATAAAATGTCCCAATTAAAACATAAATATGTCCCAATTAAAACATAAAGCAGACTCCCAAAATAAAGCCTTAATCTTGTGCATAGATTTTCATGCCTTCTTGTTGAAAGTGAACAATGAATGTTCTTTTCAGGAAAAGGAAGGCGCGCGCTCTTGAAAAACTAGAGTGCACCAGCTCCTTGAGGCTAACTTAACTTATTCCAGACAATAGGACAGTTTATCTCCCACATATTCCTTGTACAAAAATGCTTTAGCGGAGTTGGTGAATTCTATATAAGATGGATTCGTCCATATGCTGTTCGAATTTCTAGTGTTAGTTAATTAGTCAGAATATTGTCTGAGAGGAACATACCAGGATGTGGTCTACTCCCAGACCACCAGAAAGTGCCATATTAGAAAGTGCCACATTAAAAAGTGCCACACCGGAAACTGCCACATTAGAAACTCCTACACCGGAAACTCCCACATTAGAAACCTCCACACCAGAAACTCCCACACGGAAACTCCCACACGGAAACTCCCACACGGAAACTCCCACCGTCTACTGCTACTGCTACTAAGAACACTACTATACAGTTTAAATACTGCTGATAAAAGTATTAATAAAAAATGCTATCAAAAGTACA
>NKZC01000215.1:0-28204 GCA_002374385.1 Metschnikowia borealis
CGAGATACAAACCCGTGCCATAGAGTACCAGCAGATTCTTGGACAGGACAGCAAGTTGAGACAAGGATTGTTATCCCGAATGCCTGCGAGAATACTATGAAGCGTAAATAAATGCGAGAGAGGAAGGTATGGAATAAACATACGATATGTGATAGAATCTCTGATAAATATTACATAGGAGATGATATCTATATGAAATTTATATCCAAAATATATGATAAATACATAATACCATACGATACTAAGTGGTGTGTACGATAGAGGGTATGGCGGTACGATAGAGGGTATGGCGGTACGATAGATAACGGGGGTGGACGGTGTGACAATGTATGATATTAAAGTGATAGTGAGGTGGTAGTGAGGTGGTAGTGAGGTAGTGAGGTGGTAGTGAGGAGGTGTATATTGTAAGGGTAAATATGGCATGATATGAACTATCTGCAGTATACCAAGAATATAGGTCAGATCGGTAACCCTAGCTGCCGGAAGTATGTAAGATCTATTACTTAGATTGGAAAGCGGAAAAAAGGCCCGTTTCCCTCTATCTTGACCTGCATGGCACCGTGCAACCTGTGCGCTAAGATCGCCGAACATGCACCACGCGCCGCGCGATAGTAGATAAGATAACATTTCCGTTCCCCATTTAACGGCCGTTCGCACCCTAAAATCTGCTTCTCACACTAAAAGTCTAGAAAAAAGACCAGAGAGGAAGGAGAATCGAATAGAACGGAATCGAATAGAAAGAAATCGAATAGAACGAAAACGAATAGAACGGAATCGAATAGAACGGAATCGAATAGAACGGAATCAAATAGAACGGAATCAATAGAACGGAATCGAATAGAACAGATTCGAAAAGAACAGATTCGAAAAGAACATGGAGAAGTTGCAGGCTACCTTCACCCAAGATAATGTCCATAATCTAGACACCATCACCAGCTTCACCCTGGCCCAAGGCAAACAGGTCAACATTACGGGAAATGTGGACCAGGCCATGGACCTAGCCATGCAGGAGGAGCCGGTGGAACTAGACGAAGAAGCCAATCGTCGGGTGCTCCGCAAAATTGATTTCTATCTCATGCCCCTCATTTGCCTTCTATATGCTTGTCAGTTCATGGATAAAACCACCAGCTCGTATGCAGCAGTGATGGGGTTCAAGGAGGACTTCCATATGCAGGGCGACATGTATTCGTGGTGTGGCACTGCTTTTTACCTTGGCTACTTGGTGTTTGAGTTTCCCGCCAATACCTTGATCCAACGGTTTCCCCTTTCCAAAGTGACCTCGGCCTTTATCTTGGCGTGGGGTACGGTCTTGTGCCTCCACGCGGTGCCGCGACTGTATGCAGGCGTCATCACTTTAAGAACGGTTCTTGGGATGTTGGAATCCGCCGTGACGCCTGCCATGGTCATTTTCACCAGTCAGTGGTATCGGAAAGAGGAGCAGTTTCTCCGCACTGCAATTTGGTTTTCGTGCAATGGAATAGGCATCACTATTGGTGGAGGTATAGCATATGGAGTGGCTGCGCACGCTCAACACTACACTATGGAAGGCTGGAAGATCTTATTTGTGGTGACGGGGCTCATGACCATAGTAATTGGGCTTCTCTTTTTCTTCCATATTCCCGACTCTCCTGCGCAGGCCTGGTTTCTTAGTGACCACGAAAAACGCTTAGTGGTGGAGAGAATCCGTCTGAACCAGCAAGGCTTTGGTAACAGACACTTTAAGATGGAGCAGTTCAAAGAAGCTTTGACGGATTTCAACGTGGCATTATTCTTTTTATTTGGAATCTCCTCCAATATTCCCAATGGAGCAACCACCAATTTCGGTAGTATTTTGCTCCAGTCCGACTTTGGCTATACGTCCTTAGAGTCGTTGTACATGAACATGCCATGTGGAGCCGTGGAGTTTTTCGGGTGTATATTGCTTGCATACTCGGTTCGCTACGTCAAGCACCGCATGGCCATTTCGCTCTTTGCCTCGTGTATCACCATTGCCAGTGCATGTATGTTGGCGTTTGCAACCACCAAACAAACACGGTTGGCAGGCTACTACCTCATGTTCGTGTACCCCATCACCATGATCTGCCTCTTGTCGTTGGTGGCATCGAACATAGCAGGCCATACTAAGAAGATCACGTGCAACGCCATTTTTCTCATTGGCTACTGTGTGGGAAACTTGATTGGGCCCCAGACCTTCATTGACAAGCAGGCTCCCACGTATACGGGCGGAAAAATCAGTTTTGTCGTGTGCAACTGTACGTCCACCTTTTTGCTCCTGGTGATCTACTACAACTTCTGGCGTCTCAACCGCAAGAAGGAGGAGGAAATGGAGTATGTGGATGAGAACATCGAGTTCTTGGAGAACATCGAGTTTGCTGACTTGACCGATAAACAAAACCCTTACTTCAGGTACATGCTCTAGCACTAGGATTAAAATAGATACATCTTTTGACTAGAGACAGACAACCAACTCTAAGACAACCAACTCCAGGACAGATATAGAAACAGAGACTATTAACCACTAAATTAGTACACTTTTATGATCGTATACCATAAATTGTATTTTGTTGATTATCATATGAAGAAGACGGTTTGTATACTCTACCATTATATACGTGATACTATTCCATAATCCTACTACTCCATGGTTCTATATACAGTTTATACTCTACTACTAACTACTCCACTTTCCACTTTCCACTTTCCACACTCTACCACTACACACTCTACCACTGCACACTCTACCACTCCATACTCTATACTATTTTCCACTAATTGCTTCACTGACTATACTAGGAGATACCTTTAGCTGAGAAATCATGCAACGCTACAATATGATAGTAAACTGTATTAAAGTAAACTATAAAGTAAACTATAAAGTAAACTATAAAGTAAACTATAAAGTAAACTATAAAGTAAACTATAAAGTAAACTATAAAGTAAATTATAAAGTAAACTATAAAGTAAACTATAAAGTAAACTATAAAGTAAACTATAAAGTATTATTTTAAAGTCATGAATGTTTGGGAACTAATAAGAAAACTACTTTTGACAAGGCTCGAAAGATGGTGGCAGTGGGGTTTTCAACTTTTGTTTTAGTACATATTAATATACAGGGATATGTAAGTTATGCCTTACAAGACCAAAGTCCTATGTGACGGGGCTACAGCACCTCTTATACTTTTTGTTCGTCTAAGGTCTGCACAGTCTTATAGTTCAAAGTCTGTACAGCCCTATTGTATTTCAGTGGCCTGATTAAAAAATACCCACGAAGCACTTCTCAGCAATAAACATAATGTTTAGTCGATATTCAACTGTAGTCAATAGTGAAGAATGGTTAAGCGTGGATAGTACGTTCAATCATAGACATGCAGTCAAGATGTCTAACAGTAAGGAATTGATCATCCAAAACATAAGACAGATAGCTAGCCATGGCCATGTATCAAGTCAAGATGGTCAATTACAGTCAAACTGAGGTGTTTGAGAAACACCATAGACCCTCTAATCATCTTGAAACCATTGGAATATAGTCAATGATATAATTTAGGTATGTCCATGTAGTCAAGATAAACATGGTCAAGCCATAGTTAACCATATGCATTGCACGTAAATGCTAGGTACTAGTTGACAGGGTTTGACATTGGGATCTTTTGAGATAATTAGTCATATTGCAGAAAAAACGAAATAATAGTAGCTACTATTCGTAGTAAAAAAGACCCCGAGCCGGGGAAGTTTTCTGTTTGCGGAGGATGATGTAGTGACCTGGACAATCACTTAAGGAAAATTCACTTTCAAGTGCAACGACGACTCTTGTACCTTTGTTTTAGAACATCAACTCTTGAAAGTCCTTTTTTCTGCTAAAGATTTGTTTAACGTATGGGGGGTCCCTTTTAGAATCTTCAGTTTTGTGCTAACGAGTTGAAAGACACTGATGGTATTGTATAAAACCTGCCACAATATGACAGAAAATCGTACCTCGCAGCTTGTCAACGAATACCTAGCGTGTACGGAGGCAAGGTACTTCGTGGATATGTTGTACGCAGGCCATTGAAAGGACAATAGGGCTGTGCAGACTCTGAACAATAGAGGCTGTGCAGACCCTGAACAATGAAGGCCGTGCGGGTCCTAGCCGAACTGAAAAGTATAAGAAGCGCTGTGGACCCGTTACATAGGACTTTGGTCTTGTAAGGTACAATTACTGATCCCTGTATATTAATATATACTAAAACAAAAGTTGAAACAGCTTTAGATCCATAGTTGAAATATCCGTAAGGCACCAACCACTGAGTCAGGTTCCTCAGGTTCAGTAGATATTGAGCAGAGTTTTGTTTGGAACATGTGACGAGAAGTACTTCACTATTAAACTATTAAAGTATACAACCACTAAAAAAGTGTCGGGTTGTATTCTCCGCAAACCACGAAGAATTTACTTTTGATTGCAAAAAACATGTACTTTTGATTGCAAAAAACATGTAATTTTGATTTCAAAAAAATGTAATTTCGATTTCACAAAACATGTATTTTTGATTTCAAAAAACATGTACTTTTGATTTCAAAAACATGTACTTTTGATTGCAAAAAACATGTAATTTCGATTTCAAAAACATGTACCTTTGATTGCAAAAAATTGTAATTTCGATTTCAAAAACATGTATTTTTGATTTCACAAAACATGTACTTTCGATTTCAAAAACATGTACTTTCGATGGCACATAAAGACAAACGATAGTAATCAAGCAAAGGAATTTTGCACTGAAGTTATGAGAGGTCTTCACACATTGTAACTGTTTCTTTTTTTTTTTTTTTGGGGGTTCAGATTTTGGGAAGTACCCCAGGGATGGGAGCTCACAAGTCAGGGTCAAATTGTTTAATTGGAATGCGGATCGGAAATCAGTGGGTCAAGTGTTGCATAAGCAGCAGGAATAAGAGCGACGATGAAGAGAGAGTTTCATAATGAGTGATGAGTGGGAGTGAAAGGTTGATAGTAAAAACTGAGTATGGCAGAAATCACCCTCTTTCTCTTATAGAAAGGTTGTGGTATCCAGACGTAAAGTGTACGATGAAGTATCGTCAAATTAACTGCATGTCTAGGATATACTGTAAGAAGAAGTATAGTCAAATTAACTGCATGTCTAGGATACTGTAAGGGCTCCAAGTCAGAGCGTCTCTTGACAGCATTGGCCCACTTCGTCTTGTCAAGCCCCGTCTTGATCTTCAAATACCATAACAATACCCTGACAATGCTTGTGTCCATCCATGACCAAGTCATTGTGGTGGATGATGAAAGACTTCGAAGTGGCACCACCGGCAATAACGTTCAAAATTGGAGTTTTGGCCTGAAGAAGTCTCTGGTGTACAGACCTTATGAATGAAATTACGAATTACGAGCAGATGGTGGACTATAGAGCTATATTGCTTCTCTGAAAAGTAACTGGGAAAGAGGGTTATCCAAAGAAGTCAATAATTAAGTCTATAAGTAAGTCTATAAGTAAGTCTATAACTAAGACTATAACTAAGTCTATAAGTAATTCTATAACTAAGTCTATAAGTAATTCTATAACTAAGTCTATAAGTAATTCTATAACTAAGTCTATAACTAAGTCTATAACTAAGTCTATAACTAAGTCTATAACTAAGTCTATAACTAAGTCTATAACTAAGTCTATAACTAAGTCTATAACTAAGTCTATAACTAAGTCTATAACTAAGTCTATAACTAAGTCTATAACTAAGTCTATAACTAAGTCTATAACTAAGTCTATAACTAAGTCTATAACTAAGTCTATAACTAAGTCTATAACTAAGTCTATAACTAAGTCTATAACTAAGTCTATAACTAAGTCTATAACTAAGTCTATAACTAAGTCTATAACTAAGTCTATAACTAAGTCTATAACTAAGTCTATAACTAAGTCTATAACTAAGTCTATAACTAAGTCTATAACTAAGTCTATAACTAAGTCTATAACTAAGTCTATAACTAAGTCTATAACTAAGTCTATAACTAAGTCTATAACTAAGTCTATAACTAAGTCTATAACTAAGTCTATAACTAAGTCTATAACTAAGTCTATAACTAAGTCTATAACTAAGTCTATAACTAAGTCTATAACTAAGTCTATAACTAAGTCTATAACTAAGTCTATAACTAAGTCTATAACTAAGTCTATAACTAAGTCTATAAGTAAGTCTATAAGTAAGTCTATAAGTAAGTCTATAAGTAAGTCCATAACTAAGTCTATAAAATTACACATCAAAAATGGTCGCCACTATCCAAAACCCAGCCCCAGCTTTCAAGAAGACTGCCATCATCGACAAGGCCTTTGAAGATGTTTCCTTGGAACAATACAAGGGTAAGTGGGTGTTGTTGGCCTTCCTTCCATTGGTTTTGATGGCTACGTTGTTACTGTTTCAGGATGCTGTAAGGGAGCAGATAAAAGGGATAACCAGCAAGGGAGAAGCAAGGAGAAATGCATGGAGAGGTTTAAGAAGAGGTTTAAGAAGAGGTTTAAGAAGAGGTTTAAGAAGAGGTTTAAGAAGAGGTTTAAGAAGAGGTTTAAGAAGAGGTTTAAGAAGGATGTAAGAAGGATGTAAGAAGAATGTAAGAAGGATGTAAGAAGAGACGCAAGGTTAGGAAGGGCTTATGTTGTGTTATCGTGAGTCAACCCAATATTGATTTCTTGGATCGTGAACTTCGGTTCAGGAAAGTGCTGAAGTTGGCTCAAGCATGGGCCACACGAAGAGCTATTAAGTGTGGAAGTTGGGCCCGAGGTCCAGAACCACTTTTATGCTTGTCAGACAGCCAAGTGGGATGACTCAGATAAATGAGCTGGTTCAGATCCCCCTGCTCAATACCACTCCCGTTGATGAACCATCACTGAATAACTGGTATAGAGATTTTCAAAGGAGTGGTACAGTAGAGTGGTACAGTAGAGTGGTACAGTAGAGTGGTACAGAGAGTGGTACAGTAGAGTGGTACAGTAGAGTAGAGTAAGTACAGTAGAGTAAGTAGACTTGTACTAGTAATAGATATTTATGTGGGCCAAATTAAAGAATTATTTTGGGCCTGCCTTTTTTTTCTAATTGGCACAGTTTATTTTCTAATCGGTACAGTTTATTTTCTAATCGGTACAGTTTATTTTCTAATTGGCACAGTTTATGTTCGAATTGACTAAATATATTGGTATTGTTATGTTCTTTTAATACATTTATGTGTTACTAATACTTTGCTCGTTGATGGTTCCTCAAAGAGAGGAATTGGAGTGGCTTATATAGCTTTGAGAGAAACGTAGTCCCGGAAAACTCCACTAGAACAATGGTCAGGATTGTTCCAGAATACTCGAAAAGGTCTTCGTGGCACTTTGTTCAGCAATAGTTGTGACACGGCGTTTAAATGGCCATTATTACGATTGATAGAGTAGGCTTCATGAATGCTATACACTATACTATACTATACTATACTATACTATACTTTACTATACTATACTTGTCAACGAGTACTTAGCATGTACGGAGTCGATGTACTTCATAGAGGCGTTTATATATACTAAAACATAAGTTGAAAATTTCTCTATACTACACTATACACTATACTACACTACACTATACTACACTACACTACACTATACTACACTACACTATACTACACTACACTAAACACTATACACTATACTATACTACACTAAACACTATACACTATACTATACCTCTTCCTTTACTTGGATGTGGGACTACATAGAAGAATTCGTAAACTTGCATAGGGTATTGACTATGAAGAGACGTTTGCACCGGTAATCTCCTATGCAAGTTTACGATTTTCTTGCACTTGCTACTCACCATAGGATGATCATTCATCAGATGGACGTGAAAACAGCCTTTCTTAACGGTAAGATTGACAAGACCATTTATATGAAACAGATTCCAGGCTATCCACAAAAGCTCAGGAATGGTTCCAATGAAAAGTGTGTCTTAAAACTCAACAAATCCTTATATGGTCTTAAGCAAGCTCCACTTGTCTGGAACCAAGTGATTAATGACGACTGTAAAGAAGATAACGCCAGATCCGCAACGATGGTTGCGGCACCAGGAGGACCTGTGATTAACCAGGGAGTGATATCCAGTGGATGACTCATACTATAAGATATTGACCTCATAGGTTATGTAAACACTTCAGGGGAAGTGTTTGCTTCAGGAGTAGGAGACAGAGAGTTGTCAGTGCTCATTGAAGTATTATCAATACGAGATCTTTTGGTGGGTCTGGTTTTTTATGCTTCATCAATGTTTGTTAACCAAACTTGTATTGGTTACTGGTCCCCAAAGAGAAGAACCGAAGTGGCCCATATAACTAACCGGAAACGTGGTATCGAAAAACTCGTCATCAGACCATTGGTGAGGATTGCATCATAGCATGCAAACTCAGATGGTCATTGTTAGGTTTGGAAAGAGCAGGCTTCGTGGATCTAACAGGTATGGTATTTGGTATTCAATAACATAGGAAAAAATATGCTATTTTAAAAGGGTGTATGCACAAAAGGGCTATTTATATGTAAAGAGTATGACTAAGCATTGGTAATATCCATGAATGGAATGTATTGATGGAGAAAGAAAAAAAGCTACAGCACCTAATCCCCTCCACGCACCATATAGCTTTGATAATGGCCTAATACATCCTTTATTTCTTTTAGAGCATATAGTTTGTATCCTTTATTTCATTTAGAACATATAGTGTGTATCCTTTATTTCTTTTAGAACATATTGTGTGTATCCTTTATTTCATTCAGAGCATATAGTGTGTATCCTTTTTTTCTTTTAGAACATATAGTGTGTATCCTTTATTTCATTCAGAGCATATGGTGGACTTAACTTTGACAAGCACTCGACTTTATGACATTAATACGCTATGGTTTAAGAGTGCTCTGTCAAAACTGTACTCGGTTATACCAGAAACAACCCAACCAAATGCTTCTTTTGTCAATGGTGAAGTACGGGAATTACATTAGGATACTGCAAGATATGGTTCTGGGTATGTTTAGTATATACACGAGGTCTGGTAAAAAAGGCACTAGTCACTACTGATCCCCAGAACTAGTTTAGCCAATGTATCTGTCCACAGCCAGTGAGCTAGTAAATCTGTTTAATGATGGTGATCTGCTGCAACTCTTCGAGTAATCGTGAAGTAACCTTTGATTGTTCTTTGAGTAATCTTTGAGTAATCTTGGAGTAATCTTTGAGTAATTTTTGAGTAATCTTGGAGTAATTTTGAGTAATCTTGGAGTATTCTTGGAGTAATATTGGAGTAATCTTGAAGTAACTTTTGAGTAATCTTGGAGTAATCTTGGAGTACAGCTACTTGGTTAGTTATGTGTGTTCGTTGGCTAGCCCTAAACAAGAAATCACGGGTTACTCAAAAGCTTTTGGAGCCGATTGGTGAAATATCTAGATGGCTGGCTGGCCAAGGTTAACTACTCATCCGCAGTGAGCTCAATTTCCATGTGGACGGTAGATTTCGAGCTACCTGTGGGTCCTGAGAGAATAAACTTCCGACATTTACTACTTGGCAGTAGCATCGCTGAGAGAATATCCCTAACCTGGCACAATTTCTTGGGGTTGATGCTGACGTCTTGGGTCCGGCCCGGTGCATACTTGTCTACCCAGGGTATTGTAGATGACGAAGGAGGTTTCAGGGGCCGCTTGGGGTGGAAGTGGATCACCTCTTCGGAAACATCTTCGATTTCCTCACTCAGACTGTCTTTATCCCGATTTGGAATTACCTTCAGTCTTCGAGGCATACGGTGTTAGCATGGCGTAGGAAGGTGCGAGAGCGAAAGCGAAGCCGATGTTGCACCCATCGCGGCTTGTATAAAGTACTACAGCGTAATCTACAACCTACAGAACTTGCAGTCTAGAACTAGAAGTCCAGAACTAGAAGTCCAGAACTAGTAGTATAGAGCTAGAAGTCCAGAACTTGCAGTCTAGTATTTCATAAGAAAATTCATATGTCAAATAAAATAGATCTAATAAGTAATGAAACTATACCAGAACATTTGCCTAATAAGTATAGACCCAATAATAATGAACAATCAGGTCATTATTTTTTTTAGCTGGATTAGTACATGGTTGTAGACTCACACATAAAGAGTACTCTTCTTGGAATGTAGTCACCTGGGTGGAAATTCATCACCTTCTTGGTCTGTTCAATAGGAGACGAAGTAGAGGCTCTTCATACTCTTTTTCTCAAAACCGGGAAATTTGCAGAGTCAAATTTGCAGAGCTATCGGATTTATCACTAATCTGTATTCGCTTTAATTATTTGCGAGAACTTCGGGGCTATACCACTTGGGGCCAAAACCAAATGTCCAGGAGAATCTTCTGCTTGTCATTACGTCATAAATAGAGCTCGTTAAAAATTCTGGGGAAAGAACTGAATCTGGTTCACCCCGGGATTGCTTGGTATGGTTCTTTCTGAGTAGCCGTTGATGAATGCTGCCCGGCTTGTCTGTTCATGGGCAATAACCAGCTCAGCAGATCACTGAATCTGCGTGGGTGCTGGAATGTATCTTTGAGTAATTTTGAGTAATCTTGGAGTAATTTTGAGTAATTTTTGAGTAGTCTTGGAGTAATCTTGGAGTGATCTTTGACTAATCTTGGAGTTATCTTGGAGTAATCTTTGACTAATCTTGGAGTAATCTTCACTCCTAATGCTAGTTGAAATAGAGATAATAAATATGTGATTCACCCACTCACTTCCTCATTGACCCATAAATCATACAACTGCTCGACTTCAATTTGAGCCATATACTACTCTATAGTACTCTACTCTACTACCATTACAATACTGCAGTACTCTACCCCACTACTACAATACACGCTCTACTACCATTAGCAGTAACTTCACTATAACACCAGTAATGACACCAAAATCGTGGGGACTAGTACTGACACTGATAGCAGTAGTGAGACTTTAGTGATACTATTAATGCCACCAGTAGCAGTACTATAACATCACTATGACATCACTATAACATCACTATAACATCACTATAACATCACTATAACATCACTATATCACCAGTGGTAGCAGCAGTAGTAGTGCCACCAATATAGTATGCTACTCTACTCTAGTGCTCTATAATTCTCTTAGTACTCTGCCACGATACTCTGGCACTCTATGAAAGTCAACCGGCTAACTTTAGCACTACGTAATACCACTCAGCTATACCATGGTAGTAGAGTAGTAGTAGAGTAGTAGTAGAGTAGTAGTAGAGTAGTAGTAGAATAGAGAGTAGTAGTAGAGTAGTAGTAGAGTAGTAGTGGAGTAGTAGTAGAATAGAGAGTAGTAGTGGAGTAGTAGTAGAGTAGAGAGTAGTAGAAGCATCAACTGTCAGCGTAGTGATGGTAGATAGGAAGTCGTAGGTAGCACTAGTAGGTGTGCCAATGGCCAGTGAGGAGGCCACTGGTAGGTCATTCTACTAGTAATCGTACTAGCAGTAGGTAATGGTAGAGTAGCGGAAAAAGTACCCGAGTCCAATTCTTCCAATGGACTTCAGTGGAAAAGAGGTGATCACAAGCGGTGCTCTCATCAGATTCATTAAATCAGATTTTTAGTGTGTAGTCAGCGAAGATATCTTCTCGTACAGTGTGAATGTTGAGATCATCATAGAAAGCACATGTGCCGTGTCAAAAGCAACAAATAATACTACATCGTTAGTTTTTGTTTGCACGAAGCAAGCATCAGCGAAAGACCTATCATCAAGGCCCCGGGCCCAGCACCTCAAAAATTTGTACACAGAGATGCGGCTCCTTTCCTATTGTACAAGAAAGGGGATCCGGGGCACATATGTCCGCCCGGTCACGAGTATCCTCATTTAGCTTTGGAGAAAACATACCTGCAACATTAGTACATGTTTCGTGCAATCACGTGACTCATACAAGGCTGAAACTTAACGAAATGCGATTGTCAACCCGGTGATTCAGTTGGAACAATTGGTAAATGCAAATAATCTTCGTCACTGAATAAACATACCTTTAGGTGGTTCCACCTTGTCCTATTGTTCGTTGATTCCCACACAACAAATCGAACAAATCGAACAAAATTGAGGTTTAATTTCAGAATTGATCAAAGTCGACCAAAAGTCAACCAAAAATCGATTAAAAATCAATTAATACCAATTAAAAATCAATTAAAAATCAATCAAAAATCAATTAAAAATCAATCAAAAATCAATCAAAAATCAATCAAAATTGGGTCCGGAACCCATCCACTACTGCATTCCCAAAAGTGAGAAACGTAGTGAGATTTTTGGGGAGAAAAAAATGGGGGGATCGCGGCCTTTTTATATTCCTCTAGTATTGTGTGCAGGACTTAGGGCTACTATTTTCTTTCTCAAGGTGCGCACCCGTAACACGATGCACCGACTGCACCCAACCAGCAGTCCCACACCATACTCCATACTGAGCACACGATAAATACAGGGAGGTGATTATTCATTCCTGCAAATAAATGTTTCAGGTTAGTTTCAGGTTAGTTTCAGGTTAGTTTCAGGTTAGTTTCAGGTCTGTTTCATGTTAGCTTCAGATTGTTTCAGATTAATTTCACTTGTTTCATGTGGTTTACCTATTCCTTTTGTTCACCTTGTTCATGTATTTTGTCGTAAAAACCAGGAAGATAAGAAATCAGATATATACCCAAAAATAAAGTTGCTTGTAAACTCAAAAAAAGAGCCATAATCTATTCATAACCAAAAAATACATAAAACTTCATTTAGAATTGATGAGTAAGAAAATTGTACTCATTATGAGTTGCACACTACCATATATTTAACTTGGCCTAGGTCAGCCCCTTATTCGTATTTCCATTTTCATAACGTATCAATCCAAGTCATTCATTAATCTCTTTATTTTGTTGTTTTTTTTTGCTGGTTGTTCTGGTGGTTGTCCACTTAGACATTGTAAGTGGTGTTGTGTGCCGGAAATGTCCCCAAAAGTCCATTGAACCAACCAACCGATCAACAATGTTAAGTGGACCAATCTCACAGGTATTATGAAAATCACGACCACAGAAAACCTTTTATTGGATTCCAAAAAAAGCAATCTTCACTGTCACTGCGAAAGCAAAATGGGCCACCATCAAAGCTCCCACCACCATCATGCTCCGTTTTCTTCCCTCCTGGTTCTGAGCCTCCACATCCACAGTCCCCAAAGATCCATCCACAGGATCCAAAGCACCATTTGCCGAAGCATTGATTGGATCCACCAATGAGTTCTTGACTATAATTGGCCGGATCTTCAACATGATGCTAAGCCCACTTAAAGCACCCGTGATCCCCACCAAGACCCACTGCAGGATCGTCAACACCATGTGGTGTTTTTTATTGCTCACAAAAACCGCTAGAATCACATTGGCTATAGTGGCTGGCACCCAGAAGATGCCCGAGTAGCTGTAGATGGAAATCATCCGCGTAAGGGAGAGTCTGTCCCGAAATTTCAAGCCCCACGTGGTCACCACGTAGAGAGCGAGCGGAACAACCACTGCGTATCCATAGAAAACCGAAACCGAAAGCGTGAGTAGACGGAAATCATACTCGTACTTCTGATCATTGCGTCCTGCATGCAACCACTGGGCCACCATATTGGCACCCGTTGACGATACGAACATGAGGAAAACAATGGTGGCATTGATCCATAAGAAACCGTACAACTCCGTAGGTCCATCGTCGTTCTGTCCCGAAACAACCGACGCTTTATTGAGTGGGTTCAACGCCAATACTATCTTACCGAGAAACTGGTCCGTGTTGATATCGAAGTACCGGCTATAGAAACCCACACGGAACATACTACCGTTGACCTGCGGCTTTACGGTATTGTTTGCTGCCACAGATGGCTTTGATGCTAATGTTAGTATAAGATTCAGATGAAAGGTTCAGAGGGAAGGTTATAGGAGACCAAAGATCAAGGTTGAAGCACAGTCAATTAGTTCAAGAGCCATAAGCAAGACTCAGAATGACAGACAGAGACCGACTTTTCAGCCATTTAAGCTAAACACTCAGACTGAAAGCTTGAAGTTCAAAGACTGATGTAGGTGACAGACCAAGACGTAGAAGACTGAAAGTTCAGTGACTTCAGTCTCAGACACTCAGACTGAAGACTCAAAATTTAAAGACTTAGACCCAGACTCAGACTAAGAATTTGGAGACACAAAATCTTGAAAGAATCAATGCACCCAAGGCTTTAAGACCAAAAGACTCAGGCCAAGACCAAAAGGACAGGAAATTCACAAGACCAAGATTCAGAAGACTATGGCTAAGATTTGAAGACCTGACGACTTGGACCCTGGACTAAAAGACTCAAAGACTTAACAACCTGAATACCTGAAGACTTTTAGATAGGGCATGACTTATAAGAATCTAAAGATTCAAGGACCGAGACTTAGAGCTTGAATAGTCAGAAGACTCAAAGACTCAAAAACAGGGAAGAGTCAAAGACAGTGAAGAGTTAGAGGTCTTAGAATCAATGATTCAAAAATCTTAGCCTTCTCATACCCCTTAGGCTCGGACTCAAGGACTCACATTTGTCGGATTCTTCAACTAACTTCATAAGTAGAAGTAGACTTGATAGAATCCATAGACTCAGACTCCATAGACTCAGACTCCATAGACTCAGACGTTAAAGCTTGGACTTCTCAAACTCCTTGAACTTCAAGTTTTAGACTTCTTAGACTCAGACTCAGACCCAGACTCCTTAGACTTAAGGATTCCCCCGACTTAGAGTTAGGTTTAGACTTTCAGCGTAGTTCAAGACTGTAAACTCCAAACCCATACTTCAAACTCAAAAAAAAAAGAACTCCAAAATCTTAAGTCTCATACCAAGTCTCAACTGACCAAAAAAGTGACAAGACAAAGTGACCTAAGACTGAGACTGAGATTGAGACTGAACACAATCAATTAACTCAAATGGCCAGAGTAATGAAAGGATAGATCACCAGGTTTGATTGCACGTGGAATGATTGCACGGTATACCTGACAAAAGGCTGTACAGCCAGGAATAACCAGTAGCTGTCGAGTCTTTCAGGTGTTGTTTGACATTGAGACCAAGGATTTGACTTACGGCCACGAACTGCTCTGATATCCCAACAAACCATTAATGAGAGTCTCAAAACGAAAACCAATACGCAATGAGATTCAAAAGAAAATGTCATAAATGGTTTCTAGGGTTCTAGACTCCAGATAAGATAAGTCGCCTGATGTATATCAATTGCAAGCAGTTGTCGCACAAGGACTCTGAAAGCTATTTTTAGCAGACCTTTTGGTTGGATTTGGTGATAATGATAATGATGAGGGCAGAGAGGTTCTGCAGGAAACCATGGCCTTGGAAGTCTTGGTTCATCGTATTCCAAAGCTGCACATACAGGAACCAAAGAGCTCAAGGCAAACGTTCATTTTGCATTCCTGTACTGTTTTAGTCCTGAGTCCCGCCAAGTCAAACTCGTCAATATAGAGGAGACTGATATCCAGTGAGCCATAATAATTCAAATGATTCAAATGATTCAAATGATTCAAATGATTCAAATGATTCAAATGATTCAAATGATTCAAATGATATTCAGACTTACCAAAAACCCAAGACAAAACCACCACCATTCAAGTCTCATATCCTTCCTCAAGCCTAATATTCATTTCTCAAGTCCTCACAACCCTTTAGCCAAAAGAATTTGTTTTCTGTTTCTTCTGTAAGTTATGGTCTGCCACATGAGATTGAGTGATGAACCATTGACTCCTTGACTGAGATTGACTCATTCACTTTGGGACTGAGGTTGACCAATGGTTTTTCGTTTCCAGAAAGTGTCAGCACTGTTTCAGGCTTGTCCATAATTGTCCATAATTGTCCAAGTATGGCTTCGAGTACTCTAAGCTTTCATCAGCCTTCACACAGTGGTAGATAAACACGTACACCCGAAATACTCCACATTGACTCCATAATTTCCATATCTCCATGATCTCCATATCTCCATACCTTTTGGGTGCTGACAATGTAAAGGAGTACTCAGGAAGTTAAGTGCTGTTCTTATCAAAAGTCCCTTTGTATGTTGAACGCAGATGCAACTCTATTGGTGTGGTGAAGTTCGCAATGTGGTAGTCATGCCACTGATGCTATTCCCAATCATCGTGAGTAATCTCCATAGTCTCTAATCTCCATAGTCTCTAATCTCCATAGTCTCTAATCTCCATAGTCTCTAATCTCCATAGTCTCTAATCTCCATAGTCTCAATCTCCATAGTCTCTAATTTCCATAGTCTCTAATTTCCATAGTCTCTAATTTCCATAGCCTCAATAATCACCCTATTCCATTATTAATGAACATTGAACATACCGTTTGGCTCGACATGGCCCGTGACGTCGGGCTCAATTAACTTAGGTTAGTAACGAAAAACCACTGCTGCTTGTAACATACATCTTCTACTGGCTGGTACGACATGACTAGAAGCTAACTATTGGAGATACGTAATGCGCGATCAAGAGGCGTGTCACGTGCGCGCCAAAAACGCCCAGGTTGTGGTAGCCTAAGGTGTTGATCATGTGACAGTCCACGTGACTAGTACTCATTAGGGCCGGTCCACAATTCACTGAATTCTCCCCGATTTTCCTCCTTATTGGTGGATGTAGATGCACTTCGGGAGAGACGGAGGCTGACGCGATCATCAGGAAGCCGTGTCATGGCCGTGACGAGAGGTGCCGTGAACTGGGACTTGGCCGTAGCCAAAGTGCCCACTGTTCGGGCCTCCGACGGCTTGAGGTGCAGGAACGGGCCCCTCTTATTGATCCGGATGAAGTTCTGCGTATGGCCAAGCGGCTGGAACGGAGTTAAACTGGTGTCGGGAGGCACAGGGTCGGCGAGGTCACGTGCGCGGGGGAAAGGGTCGTCTACATCTTGGGGCAGGTCCTTTTGGCGCAATTCTTCGCTTTGGGCTTCATCTTCGGCCTCCATAGTTGGATTATCCTGAAGCTCCACGGATTCGGCCGTGGCGGGCACCAGATACGGGATGATTTCCTGCATCGACGGCCCGAGGGTGTCTGAAGTGTACAAAAAATACACCGCCAGGAATACGCTCAAGATGGAAACAACTGTAAACACGATGGGAGGCCTTATGGCGTGAAAATAGAGGAGAAATCCATTAAGGAGAGCCCCCAGCGCATATGCAGTCGAAGTGGCCACCGAAAGTCCCTTATACCTGGAGTTAGGGCTTAAAGATTCTGCACAGTGGAGCAGGAGCGTGGCAGCAATAAGCGAAGAGTAAATGGAAACGGTAAAAGAAGTCAAGGCCAAAATGGTGGACGCTGGGAAACGGCGCACTGTGTGCAGGAGCTGGTAAGGTTTCGGGTCCAAGCCCGAACTGGACGAGTAGACAAAGCTAATCACCGTCATGGCAGTATATGCACCTGCAATGAGAAATAAGCCCAAGGCCAAAGAATGGGTGCGGCTGGTGGTCTTGAGGAAGATACAAGGAACAGCCAGAAACACGAGCTGGAGTGCATACTGCGTGTGGAAGCTTATCTCCACTGCTGGAGTGGCAAGCAGGCAAAACGAGCCCAAGTACTGCCAAAAGAGCGGAGAAACCACCAAGGAAAGGAACTGGCCCAATTGCATGCATAAAAGAGCCTTGAGCCAGCCGTGCATGGGGTTAGTAAAGTCAGGCCCAGGGCTCATAGCAGGCTCATTAGGGACAGGTATCTCCAGCACTGGGGTGTCGAGCAAGTTCGGAACAACAGCCCTGGAATTTCGCGTGGCCTGGGAAACCACCGTGGTCCTCGATTTGACACTCGGCCTCGACTTGACCGATTTATGACTCGTACTGCGTCTCACCTTGGTGAGCTTCGCATGCGTCTGCTGGGCACTCAGCCATTTGCCCCGGTCCAAGAGCACCTTGGGTGACTGAGGCAAGAAAAACGTACTGCCCATAAGCAACACCCCCCAGAAGGCCTCCACTAGCCACGCATAGTGGAAAGCGGCGGGAGACCCGATCCGGGCCCGGAGTAAAAGCGAGACTGCATACAAGCACTCCTGGGCAACCACCAGTATCTCCACTTTCCACGCCACACACATGGCTCTTTCGGCAGAATTCAACACTTCGAAAATATAGAGGTATGAAGCAACGGACGAGAGGCCTAGACCCACTCCTTTGCCGAGTTTCCAGAGCACAACCTGCAGATTGGTGCCGGCACAAAAGGTGCCTACACATCCCACGACCCAGAACACCAGGGCCACTCTCATGGTATCCAAGGGGCCCAAGTAGGAGCAAATTCTTCCACAAAAGAGTGAGGACACTGAAGTTAGTATAACATGGGTGAACAGGTGAACACGTGAAAAACACTGAAACAGAGGTGAAACAGAGGTGAAACAGGGATGAAACAGAGGTGAAACAGGGATGAAACAGAAATGTAACTAAGTTGAAGTACAGCTGGATCACTTTGAAATCCTCTGAAACAGCTCTGAAAGATCTGAAACACACTGAAACACACTGAAACAGCTCTGAAACAGATCTGAAACACACTGAAACACACTGAAACAGATCTGAAACACACTGAAACAATAAATCAGTAATTATCTTCCGAATCGAAGTAGGACATACTTGCGGCGCCGATGGAACACGCACTCATGAGCATGAGGATCTCCATCTGAGGAACGTTTTCGTAGGAGTGGGCGAGCTTTTCATTGGCCATGAAGGCCACGAGTGGGGTCTGGTCCAGTGATATAAACACGCCGGGTATGGCTGCAAGAAGGGCCACGCCGTGGGGGTGATATACTCGGATCATGAAGAGGTACGAATGGGTGCAAAAACGTCCGCAAGTAGTGAGGCCGCGGTATATGCAGGGGCCGCAACAGAATACAGAAAGAGAGACGGATATGGGAACAAGGGGGGATTTATGGTATGTGGGGAATGAGATTTGGGAGTTTGGATGATGGGATTATTGATTCTGGATGTGTTGATTCTGGAAGTGTTGATTCTGGATGTAGTGAGTTGGCAATGGTAGGTCTGGGTTCGGGAAGGTAAAGTGAGTTGCACACGACCCGGTGGAGGTAGTCATGATACGTTGTTAGCGATCCCATGAATTTAGGGAGGGACTGGGGATAGTAATGTGTAGGCAGAAAGTGTCATGGAGGGACTGGGGATAGTAATGTGTAGACAGAAAGTGTCATGGGGTTTCGGAGTGATTGCGGGGAAACGTCGGGGCCGCCCGGGAATTACCGCAAAAGGCAATTTCCCGGACCCACCTCAGTCACCAAGTCCCCAAGTAACTACCCACATACACCCGTCAGAGCGATAGTTCTTTTTCTAAATCAACCTAAACAATTGTTTCACCAACCTAGATGTATCCCTAAAGACTGGAGCTTTGGAGTATCAGAGCAGAGCAGGATCCGTAACTTCGGGATAAGGATTGATGGTCTTTGGGCATTATGAGGTGGTGATTGACCGTCGGGTTTACTGCGTGTTTTGCTCAAAACTCGTCCGTATCAAGAACCAGTACGGACCTCGGCAATCTGACTGTCTAATAAAAACATAGTATTGCAATGCCCCCAAAGAATGTTGATGCAAAGTGATTTCGGCCCAGTACTCTGAATGTCAAGGTGACAAATTTCAATTAAACGCAGGTGAACTGCGGAGTGACTAGGACTCTCTCTCCTTTCTTAAGACGTATCAAATTCGAGGACAAACGTTGTAGGATTTTGTATTTTGGTAACATCTATTCTTGGCTCTGATGAAGTGTAGTAGGCCACAGCACTGAAGATATGCGCGTCAGAATTGGCGCGAAAAATAAGTCTGGCACTCTTCTATACATCACTCTAATTAGTGACAAGCATGAATGGATTCAGACATTCCCACTGTGCGTATCTACTATCTAGCAAGAAGAGCATATACTACTGACTAGTCCAGACTTTGTGATTATCCCTTTTTCAATATTTAATTGACGAGCGTTTCACGTGGCAGTTTACTGTATCCTCCAGACTAGATAATGTTCGCCTGAGCAGCTACTTAACATTTGGCTGGTTTCCTTAAAGAGAGTGACCGAGTCTATAGGTATATTAATATCTATAAAAGACTATTTATGTCTTTGACCATCACTATGCTATCACTACTACGTCTATGACTACGTCTATGACTACGTCTATGACTACGTCTATGACTACGTCTATGACTACGTCTATGACTACGTCTATGACTTCTGTGTCTTTTGACAAGTACACCTACTTTCAGAGTGACTAATCCTTTTCTATTATTATAGTGGCTACGTTGACAGTGATCACTATTTCTGACTACTACTTTGACCACTATTTCTGACTACTACTTTGACCACTAGTGACTTGGCTAGGGTTTGACTAGTGTTATTTCCAGTGACTACCAGATTAGTGACTGCTAGTGCCATTTCCAGTGACTTGACTACTTGACTACTTGACTACTTGACTTCGGACTACTGATACTGCTTGACATGGATGGACCTACGAAACGGGGCATTTGGAATGGCAGACAAGTAGACAACAGATGGTAGTGGCATAGGACCATGGGGCTGGTGAAGAGAGTTCATGGACTTATGTGGACGTAGTATTTAAGGAACCAAGATATGATTAATGGTCAGATACTGAACGTCGAATACCCAAATACTCAATGGTCAAATACTCAATGATCAAATACTCAATGGTCAAGTGCTCAATGGTCAAATACTCAAATGATAGAACCACAATTTAGATATAGTTCTTTACTTCGGGGCGGAGTTAAGAAAGAAAAGAAAGGATTTTTGGATGATTTTATAGTGTGGCTCCAGAATCATGTCCATAGACCCACTGAATGATTGGGCACCAAGGCTCATAACCATACCCCTTTAATCTGTCCACTATGCCCCCAGCCATGCCACTACGAAGCCATAAACCACCATGGAACCTCTAAAATATCTTTAATCCATGAACAACTTAATACTTTTTTTTTTGGCTGCAATATATAAAAACATTCTCTACCTGCATATAAAGAGATGCACGGATCTAATACTCTCTGGTGTACGGGTCTCACTTCGCATTCTCTGCGTGGAGTAACTGGCTGATCTAGACCCCGGACTGCTTCACTCTTTTGCAGCCTCTACATAGCCCAACCCGGCTTCTGCACTGTGCCCAAGCCTGTCCTGCAGATAAAAACATCCAAAGCTTGCTATACTGTTACCACAAACCCGTACACCATGCTGCTACCGTGTCCCCGTGACCGCATCTATGCCGGAAGCTCCCACAACCTACAGTTTCTCTCCCCCTCTGAAGCACCCGTGCTATTTGCAGATACATGCTCCAAGAAAACGCTCATGCGGTCGCCGCTTATAGTGGCCATGTACCCGAGGTTCCGGGTTTCGCTTTCCAAGCCACTTTCGGGGCTCACCAGCTCTTCCATCAATGACGTGGATGACCAGAACTTGAGGGAACCGGATACCGACTCGTCTTTCGAGGGCGAGTTGGCGGAAGACGATGAAATGTGGGATCTTCTGGATCCGGTGGACCTTCGAAAACCCTCCTCCATCCCCGAGTGTCCTGCAGATAGGACAACCTCCGTTGAGGTCTTGGTCAGGGCTTCTTCGGTGGTGGTTGAAGATGTGGAGTATTCTTTACCTGCAGGCGTCAAGTCGGTGGTATTGATTCCCCATACCTCGAAAGTCAAGTCAGAATCTGGGTCCGAGGGTCCCAATTCCAGTTCTGATCTCAATCCCGAGGCCATCAATCCCGAGGACTCGCTACTCATCTCCCTCCTATCTGGATACTCACTATTGGTCCGGATCTGGCGGGTTCCGAGGGGCTTTTCTGATGCCCTGTTCCTGAAAACACTGCAAAACCTGCCCATATACTCCCATGTCTTCCGGCCCTTTGTTGTGCAGTGGTGGCAGCTAGCGGACCCCAATACGAGCGAAAGTTCCGAGGGCTCCGCTTCCTCCCACCCAAACTCCTTACCTGTGCGGCCGGAAATCGAGTCCGGCTTCTCGCTAGCGGCCCACCCCTCGGGACTTGCTGTGGTGTCATCTTCAGCCCATTCGCTCTTCCGCATCCACTCTTGTCAGCTCACACCTGCAGGACTCCAACTATCACCGCAATTCAATGTCCCTATCAATGGAGTTCTCTTGAATCTGTGTTTTGCACATCCTCTCAATATGCTGGAAGCAAGCAACCACATTCTTTTTTTGACTCTCTCTTTGTCTACGCTGAAAAGATTGGAGCTCTCGCTCTACAGCTGGTACGCACATGAGCCCTGGGAAGGCAATTTGGAGACGTCAATTCTCCCGTTGAACAACAGTTTTCTGTTTCCAAATTTCATCATTCCACTCGCAAACAATAACAGTTTCCTTCTAGTTTGCCCTGAAGAATTTATCATTGTTACTGTTAATAATATCTGGTCTGCCGATTATTCATTCTCGCGGTTTGCATATAAGGGATCTTTCCCCACCGCCTATTCTATTCCTGAATTGCCCATTTTAAGTGCTGAAGAAGATGCTGTCGCCTCCGATCTATGTGATGAAGTCCTTATTGCTTCAGATGACGGGATCATCTACTCGGTCATTGTGCAAGACAACAAGACCTTGGAGTGTGTACCCATTATACGTGTGGCAGACCCGATTTCGGTGTTTGATTTGTATCCTGAAGAAGAGGGTTACATCTTGACCTTTTCTAGTGATACGGGAGGAGCCAAGAAGTTGTACGTGCCGGAGCTCTATATGCAGGAAGAACAGAAGGTTCCATATACCCATGCTACGCTTCGTAAGGATTACAAGAATTGGACCCCCGTGGTGGATGTGTTGGTGATAGACTCAGTGGGAAGTCGGTACGTGGAGAGTGACTGTCTGCAAGAATTATGGACTCTTTCGGGGCTAGGTCGAAGAACCAAGTTGTCTCATATCAGTCTGGGCTATTTGATTCGAAAAGAGACTTCTATAGACGAGAATTACCGCAAAGCCCAGACACTCTTTCTTTTTTCCCGGAAAAACGTCGTTTATGTGGCGTGCTGCATGCCGTTTGAAACCAGATTTTTGGATCTTGAGACAAGACAAGAGAATGTGGGTTTGGGGACCTTTTTTTCGGGTGATTTTACCCTTTGGTGTGCTAATATTACACCCGAAGTGGTTGTCCAGGTGAGTCCTTCACAAGTGATCATAACCGACTTCACCACCAAGAGAACCATGGACCTTTCCAATGTGTTTGCCAAAACCATAAATGATTGGGTCGTTCTTGTATGTGAGGAGAATGGAGTTTTGAACCTTCAAATCCGAAAAGTCGATGTTTCTGCCCAGGACTGGTTCCCTCTTGTGTACTCTGTGCAGGTCTCGGCCCAGGTAAGTGCTTTGAGTGTGGCTGAAACAGACGACAGTTTATATGTGATTCTTGGGACGTTTGGTGGCAACTGTCTGTGTATGGCACTCCAAAAAAGCGACCTAAGCACCCGGGAATTGTTCACCATTGAGTTGGCTCCCTGTGTGCAGCAAAAGGTGGTGCCGCATGATATGATGTTCTTTCCCGATTCGGGCCAGATTTTTATGGGCACCAAAGAGGGTGTTTTCGTGTCGTTCCATGCTCAAAACAATACTGTTAGTCTGGTCAAAAAACTACGGCTTTGTCTGATGCCTCTACGGCTAATTCTTAGCCACCAAGACCCAAATTTATTGGTGGTATATGCTCGGAACATCTGGCTCTTCAATTTGTACGTGCTGGAAGTCCCCAGTCGAGTGTCGTTTGGGGAGAAACTGGAGAAACCGGTGTTCCTGATGTTGGATATTCCTGCAGATAAGACAGAGGATTCTGCACATAACCAACACCTAAAGCTCCTTTTTGTCAAGGAAGATGGGCTTGGTGTCGGAGCTCTTTTCACCCATAAGTCGGCCATCGTCCGGCAAATTAGCATAGGCGAGCCCGCCAAGAAAATGGCGTTCCTCCAGCCACATGGGCTCTTTATCTTGCTCAGCAAGTCCAAAAACCCTTTGACTAGGATCAAATTTGCCGACAGAAAGAATTATAAAATGCTCCCGACGGTGGAATTTGACTCCCGTTCCGGCACGCAGCGCAAGGACCCCATTTTCGCCCCAGACGAGTTTCCCACCTGCTGCCTCATCTGGAAGATTATCCGGGGAGACCGAGTGTCCAAAAAAATCATCGTTGGGTCTCTGATTGAAAGCAAAGGAGGTAACCTCAAGATCCTCGACGTGTCCAAAGTCGTTTTGGACGGCACACAGGCCACCATCATCAAACAGGTGGAACTTATCTCGATTCCCAGAGACCAAGCGATCTCCTGCATAGAGCAGATTGGCTCCACGATTCTTTTTTCTTGTGGCCCATGCATCTATTCCACATCTTATAAGTTGGAGAGTAAAAAGCTCAAGCCGGCACACAAGCTCGTGAGTCTTTCTTCCGATGTCACCTTCATGAGTGTGACCCAAGACTCGGTCTTATTGGTCAACTCCAAGTCGGACTCACTTTTGGCCTTCAAGTACACGGAAGAAAGCGGGGACTGCGAGGAACAATTGGACGTGGTTTACAAGGACAAAATTCCCCGCAGTTTGGTCAGTAATTCGGCATTGGAACAGAATTATTTTGCGGGAGATAAGTTGCATTCGCAAATAGTGATTATGGATACCCAGGAAAAGCATAGCACATGCCTCAAACTCTCGATGATACCCAGGGCTTACCAGGCCCGATTCTCCAGTATGTGGACCAAACCAGAAGACCATATTGTTGCAGTTGGGGTCAATGGGGAGGTGGTGAGTTTCAAGCCGGAACAGAAGACTGCGAAGGAGTCTCTTGACCGGACTTTGGCCCACAAGTATGGACTCACGCATGAAACTCCAATGGTGGAGCTTTTGGAGCGGCTTGCAAGGCCTTTTCTGCAGAAAGTCACCGGCAAGGGCTTCCACAGCTTGAACAAGCCGTATTTTGACTATTTCTCCAACAAACAAGCATACAGACAGTCTAGAATTAGCCAACGTCAATCTATAGTCGATCATGACTTGGACGAGCTCTCCGCCATTACGGACTCCGGAATCGGTCTATAAGTGAGCAAAACGCCACTGACCGTACGTCAAGTGCAGCATGGAGAGGAGTGAGTGGAGTACCCATAGAGGTATCTTTCGATCCTATGAATGCCAATGACTCATGCAAGTCACCATTAGCCGTGACATGGACTCATCCATTCATCTTCCCTCGCGACATGGAGTCATCCATTCATCTTCTCTCGCGACATAGAGTCATCCATTCACCTTACTTCGCGACATGGCGTTTCACCGTCTTGCTTCACTTCTCCGGTATTCACAGGTTAGCTAGATGATCCCCCGGAACCCCACTTATTGGGAATCCATCAACGAATCAACACAACTGCAAGTATTAGACGTACTCAAGTCTAACATATACTACCATAGACTATCTACTATACTACTACGTTATAATACTAAGCATACTACTAAGCATACTACTAAGCATACTACTAAGCATACTACTAAGCATACTACTAAGCATACTACTAAGCATACTACTAAGCAATATACCATGCAAAAGCACGACTATCTTCAATCCTGGACTATATTGAACCATACTACGTTTCTCTCAGGTTCACTTAGCCAGGGCTCTGACCAGGGTAGTACTGAAACCATTTAGGAGCATCCTAACTCTGGCCATCAACCCTTATTATTGACACTTAGCTAGATTTGCACTATAATCGACACTACACTATACTATGTACTATACTATGTACTCTATACTACACTCTATACTATACTATGTACTCTATACTACACTATGTACTACACTATATACTATACTACACTCTATACTACACTCTATACTACACTCTATACTCTATACTACACTATATACTCTATACTATGTACTCTATACTACAATCTATACTATACTATGTATTCTATACTATGTACTATATACTACACTATATACTATACTACACTCTATACTACACTATATACTATACTACACTCTATACTACACTATATACTATGTACTATATACTATATACCATACTGAACTGACGGCAATCACAGTAGATTCAGAGTACACCGATCAATGAATTATAATTTTACCTCAGTGATTCAGTAGTGCCACCCCAATATACTATAACAGTATAGAGAGAGTATAGGCTATACTATGTCTATGTACTATACTACAGACAACACACTATACACTATACAGTATGTACTATTTACTATATCTATATACTACACACTATATACTATAGAGTATGTATTATACAGTATGTACTATTTACTATATATATACTACGTAATTTACACTACACACTATATAATATCTATATCTATATCTATATCTATATCTATATCTATATCTATATCTATATCTATATCTATATCTATATCTATATCTATATCTATCCTGAGGGAAACTTCGACAGGAACCAGCTAGTAGATGGCTCGATTAGTCTTTCGCCCTATACCAGATTTGACGATCGATTTGCACATCAGAACCGCTACGAGCTTCCACCAGAGTTTCCTCTGGCTTCAGCCTATCCAGGTATAGTTCACCATCTTTCGGGTCCTAATAATTATGCTTCCTCTCCCGCCCTTTAGGACTGGAGGGTAGGGTTGATCAATTACTTTCATTACGCATTTGGAGTTGACCAATTACTTTCATTGGGCATTTGGAGTTGACAAATTACTTTCATAATCGTTAGACTCCTTGGTCCGTGTTTCAAGGCGAGAGGAAAGACTCTTGGGGGGATCCCTACGCTGAAGAAGTCCCTTTAACATGTTCCCTCCCCTTCCCTTTCAACAATTTCACTTACTGTTTCACTTTCTTCTCAAAGTTCCAAGACTACCCGCTGAACTTAAGCATATCAATAAGCAGAGGAGAAGAAACCAACAGGGATTACGTCAGTAACGGCGAGTGAAGCGGTAAAAGCTCAAATTTGAAATCTTCGGAATTGCAATTTGTTGGATGAAATTCGCCCCGGTCGAAAGTTCACTGGAAAGTAACGCCATAGAGGGTGATAGCCCCGTAACGTCCACTGGCACTATAATTTTATTCCAAAGAGTCGGCCTGTTTGGGAATGCAGCTCAAAGTGGGTGGTAAATTCCTTTTATATCTATATATATGTACTTGTCAGACTAAAACAGAGTGCTGGACGTTTTAGAATCTAACAGTACTACTACACACTACAGACTATATACCACACACTAAGTACTATACTATATACTACACACTAAGTACTATACTATATACTACACACTAAGTACTATACCTAAGTACTACAAACTATATACTATATCTAAATAGTATACTATATCTATATACTACACACTATATACTATATATACTACTACACACTATATACTACTACACACTAAGTACTATACTATATACTAGTCACCATATACTACACTACATACCGCACACTATAATATATGCTATGCTTTATCAAGTCCAAGTCCAACATCAGTTCACACCAGTCTACCGTCTACTCAATACCATGAGTCAGATACACAACCACTAGTAGTGTCTCTCAGTCCAGTAGACCAGTATTTACTTGAACAGTTACTATACCCTAAAGTACACTACACCACTACTCAAAGTACACTACACCACTACTCAAAGTACCCTTACACCACTACCTAAAGTACCCTTAAACCACTACCAAAAGTACCCTTAAACCACTAACAAAAGTACACTTAAACCACTACCAAAAGTACCCTTAAACCACTACCTAAAGTGGCAGTATGTGCAGGTTACTAATGGGTGAAGAGTTTTCACCCACTTATAGGTTGAAACTTGAATAGCTCTAAGAGATATTACTATGTTCGTTGCTTTCTTGATGTAGTCACATTCCGTTTGGATAGGTCTTGAAATCATTTATTCACAGGCCAAAGTGGACAGCCTCAGTCTTATTATAATGGTATATATTATTTTGATAAGCCGTGATGGTGTAGTGAGGAGAAAAAACCCCAGAGCCTCGGAATGTATGTGAACGAAATACAAAAAAAAGATTTTGATGCAAATTTTCGATGCTTATCTTCATTTCCTCCAGTTCAGGCATACCGGAAAGTACTTCTGAGACTTCTGAGACATCTCAGAATTCGGAATCAGAAACTTCTGGGTTGGAAGAGAGATACCATCCAGAAAAATCACCTACGATACTTTATTTCGACCCAAAAAAGACTGACATGGACGGTTTGAAAAGCCC